>CM077162.1:17719870-17793632 GCA_039583875.1 Platanthera guangdongensis
CAGCATTCCTAAATGGTAATCTTAAGGAAGAAGTCTATATGGAACAGCCTTCAGGTTTTGTTGATCCAACTCTACCTCATCATGTCTATAGACTTAGGAAAGCTTTATATGGGTTAAAGCAAGCCCCTAGGGCTTGGTATGAAACCCTATCTAGTTTCCTCATTGAGAACAAATTCTCAAGGGGGAAAATAGATAAGACTCTATTCCTTAGGGAATCTAGAGGCAAAGTTATACTAGTCCAAATATATGTAGATGACATTATATTTGGGTCTACTGAAAGCAGCCTTTGCAAAAAGTTTGCAAAACTTATGCAAGGTCAGTTTGAGATGAGTAGTATGGGAGAGCTGAAGTTTTTCTTGGGTCTCCAAGTTAAACAGACTGAAAGTGGTTTATCCATATGTCAGTCCAAGTTCACCCTAGAACTCATAAGGAAGTATGGTATGGATTCATCCAGCACCATGAAGACTCCTATGGGGTCAAGTATGTCTCTTAGCAAGGATGATGCAGGGAAACCTGTAGAAGAAACCTTGTATAGAGGGATAGTTGGCTCCCTATTATACTTGACTGCTAGTAGACCTGACATCATGTATGCTACATGTGTTTGTGCCAGGTATCAAGCCTGCCCTAAAGAGTCTCATTTGGCAGCAGTCAAAAGAATATTGAGATATCTAAAGGGCACTCCCTATCTAGGCCTCTGGTACCCTAGGAATGGAGATTTTGATCTAACATGTTATTCAGATGCAGACTTTGCATGATGCAAAGAAGATAGAAAGAGCACTACTGGAACCTGTCAATTCCTAGGTGGGAGACTAATTTCATGGAGTAGCAAAAAGCAAACCAGTGTGACTATCTCCACAACAGAGTCAGAGTATGTGGCTGCAGGAAGTTGCTGTGCTCAACTTCTGTGGATACAACATCAGCTAGAAGACTATGGATTTCAGGTAAGTAGAACTCCACTTTTCTGTGATTCTACAAGTGCTATTTCAATAGCTAATAACCCTGTATCTCATAGTAGAACAAAACATATTGAAATTAAATATCATTTTCTTAGGGAGCATGTAGAAAGAGAAGATATTTTATTAGAATATGTTAAAACTGATAATCAAATAGCTGATATGTTTACTAAGCCCCTAGAAGAAGCTAAGTTCAATAGATTCAAAATTGAACTAGGAATGATAAACTTAGAATAAGTTTACAGAATTAAAATTGGCTAAGTAAAAAGGTGTCGACACATAGACAAGTCTATGTCGACACAGAATAGTGGTGTCGACACTTCAGTTAAAAGGTGTCGACACATCTAGGATGTTGGTGTCGACACTTCAGGATGTTGGTGTCGACACATGTACAGTAGGTGTCGACACATCCAATGTGGTGTCGACACTTAAGTTTTACTCAGAATTTTCTAAGTAAAGTCTCAACAATGTGTCGAGTTATGTTGTGTCGACACATAATCAAGTGTCGACATATAAAATCTGTGACTAAAACTTGTGTCGACACATATGTGTCGAGACATTATAAGTCAGTGTCGACACTTATTGCCAGTGTCGACACATTTTAAGTTAACTATCCCACCTGTTCATCTTCAAAATCAGAAAGGTATAAATAGGGTTCGGTCTTTGTTTGTCGACACGCTTTCAAAGTTTCGAGACCAAAACTACTGTGTCGACACCTCTCTTTTCTCAAGACAAATTCTACAACCCTAATGGCGCCTAAGCTAGAGGAGAACGTTAACAAAGGATATGAGCTGGTGCGCGGCGCGTTTGAAGAAGCAGATTAAGAAATCCAGGCGGTAGTAACCCTAGTCGCCGATTCTAGATTAGAATACTTAGTTTCTGAACCTACAAAGATTTGGAAGAAAGAGGTTCTTGAATTCCTAAATGGAGCTCAGATAGATGAATCTGGATACAAAATCAAATCCAGAGTTCATGGTGCAAGGGTTAAGGTATCCCCTAAAAATCTGAGGAAGGTGCTCCAACTACCAAAAACTCAAGATGAAGAAGAAGTTACTGCATCCAAGACCAGGGAAGCTCTCACCTGGTGTGGACTGGATTCCAAGATGAAGATAGGTTCTGTCTTTAACAGGAAAGGCATGAATAGCCAAGAAAAATTCCTGTCTGAGATTGTTGGTAAGGTCTTACTCAGCAAGCCTGGAGGGCATGACAGAGTGTCTGCCTATATGTTTGGAATCATGACAAGGATAATCTTCACTCTGAAAACAGACTGGTCTCTAGTGGTTTATGAGAAGATTAAGGAGAGCTTGAAGAAGCCCAATCTGGGCAGAATCATTAGTCTATACCTAGCTGGTGTGATATCAGAGGTAATGAGTATTGCTGCAGGAAGCAAGATAAATCATATGAGGAAGATGGATCTAAGGATCTTTTCTAGATGGGACAGGGTGTTGTCCAAGGAAATGCCAACCCCAGAGAAGGCAGTTACTGAGAAGGAGATTCCTCCAAAGAAAAAGAGAAAAACTGCTCCAGTGGCACAAGAGTCCTCCAGCAGTTCTGAAAGTGAAGAACAAGTTGTTTTTACTCCAAATGACCAAGAGGAAGAGACTGCAGTGAAATCTCCTGCTCCTCAAGAGGCTGTTGAGATCCAGGGGGAGCTCCCACAAGCTAGCCCCATCCACAAGGATCAAAGCCAGGGGGAGCCTCCAGTTGTAGAAGAACCCTCTACACTGGACAGTGAGCAAGCCACCACCATCATACAAGAGGTACTCACTGACCTAAATACTTTAGAATATCTTATAGAAGATGCTGATTATCTGATGTTCCTCAGCAAACTCAGCTGGATAGTCCAGTACTAGATGTTGTTGAAGATGACACATCTGCTGTACAAGTGATTCCTGATACAGTGGTTGAAGAGCAAACACTGTCTCCAGCTTCTTCACCACCAAAATACACAATGGAAGACTTGTTCCTAAATCTGGATCAAGCAGATTTTGATAAGGAAGCTGATACTGCTGAAGGAGAGAATGCTTCTGCTGAGGGGGAGCAAGTGCAAGTTCATGAAGTGCCTGTGAGGCAAGAAACTGAGAAGGCACCTGATGTGCAGCCTGAGAAGCCTCCAAGCCCTAAGGAGAGGGTGGATATAGCCAGCACCTCTGCCTCTGAAGATGAGGATGCAGCAAGGGCAAGGAAAAAGAAAATCTATGTATTCAAAAGAAGAAGCCAGAGTTACAAGAAGTGTCACAACCCGCATTTCCTCAACGAGTCCCTCGTATCAGAGCAAGAGGAACTACGGGTTATGATGCCACGTCGTGCAGGGGATAACTGCACACGCTTAGGCAAATCTCGACACTGATTTTTATGAGTTGCAACTCCACAGTTACATGCAAGAAAACCTTTGGATTGAATGGCCGTATCCCTCGGCCTTAGGTAGCAAAACTGTATTTGTACGCGGCGGAAACACTTTGTTTATTTATGACGATCTCCTATATGCAGTCTATAGTGATACTACTATAAGAAATCATCTTTGTTTACATCATTTGGAAAATATGTCTTAGTTAATCAAAACATGTATGCATGATATACAATAGTAGGTTTTGTTAACTTCAAAATATCTAATGCAACCTACCATAAATCCGTCCCAAAAGCAAGTAGATATCATTCCATCCAAGTGAGTCACATTAGTAGTTTAGTTCATATTTCACACAAAAGGAAACCCACCAAATGGGCACCAACAAGCTGACACGAACCCATTGGGGGGTGAAAGTGTGTCTGTACAACAACATAAAAACTACCTTGCCAAAGAAGCTCGGCAAGCTCCACAGAAACTCCACCAACAACTTTAGCCGCTTAACCGGCTACAACATGCACCTGAGGCATTCAAGAAAGAATACCTCAGCAACCATCAAAGCTATACAAAAGAAAGCAGGAATGTCATAAACTATAACGAAGGGGCTTACCGACCCCACAGAAATATTTCATCAAGTAACATGAGTGAACAAAAGCAAGTGGAAAACGCACCAAAACACATGCTAAACGCACCAAGTGCGTACAAGTTCATCAAGTCCTGCTCAACCCGCAGGAGCAAAAGGCAAAAACACATGCCCATTCCATCATTCATAGGACAAGAAACTACTACACAAGTGAAGCATAAGCAGCGATTAAGTTCAATTCCGCAAGGGTCTTTCGGTGGCGGCCCTCAAGTGGAACGCACCAAACAAAAACTAGCCCAAATCGGGGCCAAAGTGGTCTCTCTAACCACAAAAACAAAACCCGGTGGCCACATGCTGAAACCACACCACCCCTTGCAGAATTCTCACACAAACGCTCCTGCCATGGTTCACAAATTCGCCTCGCAAAACGCCCCATAACCCAAGCTCAATACGTTCCTTTCAGCGTTCTCACACATGTCTACCATTTGCCAACGTAGGGTTTGATGAACTTCATCACATGAAAAGGATCACACGCTTTGTTTTACCAAAGAAGACACATGATAGAGTTTGCTTAACCGACGTACATCAATCACACGTTTGGAACAAGAATCATATGCTTTGATCAAGGAAAAGTCACATAATTTCGAAAGGCTACATGAACATGAGCTACATGAATCATATGAACAAAAGATACTACGTGAATCATCCTAAACAAAACTACGCATGGAACATCCTATTCATTCCGCATAGGGAAATTCAAAAGCATAATAAGGCTAGTGAAGAAGAATCCAACACAAGAAAATCAAGCTAGGAAAAAGTGAAAGAGAAACACTAGCTATGTTGGCATAATCAAAACCAAGAAAGAAGATTGGCAAGGGTGGAGAACACCGCTTGCTGAATCGAGACGATGTTGCGACGGCTGCTCCTCTCTTTCCTTGCCTTGCTTGAGCCTTGCTCCCTAGAGTTCCTTGTTTAGAAGAAGGAAGAAGATGAAGAGAAGATGAAATGAGGAGGAGAAAACTCTGTTTCGGCCTTAATTCGTCCAGAACAGAGCTGGGCCGTTCGATGCAGAATCAAGGAAATGAACGACACAAAAAACTGGGAAAAGTCGATTTTTGGGCCGGTCACGCCCTGTGTCACGCCCGTGACACAGGGCGTGTACCATAAGCGGCGCAGAAAGTCGGCAATTCTAAGTTTATCCACATGTCTCTAATGAAATGATGCCTAATGTCTATATGCTTTAACCTACTATGATGGACTGGATTCTGTGCTATGGCTATAGCACTTGTGTTATCACAAAGTAGAGTTGAATTATTTATGTTGAGACCATAGTCTAGTAATTGGCTTTGTATCTACAGCATTTGTGAGCAACAACTACCAGCTGCAATGTATTCTGCCTCAACAGTGGAGGTTGACACAGATGATTACTTTTTACAAAACCAGGATACTAATCTCATACCCAGGAACTTGCATGTTCCTGAAGTACTTTTTCTATCCACCCTGCATCTAGTAAAATCAGCATCTGAGTATCCAGTTAACTCAAAATCTGATTCTGTGGGATACCATAGTCCTAGACTAGGACAACCCTTTATATATCTCAAAATTCTTCTTAGGAAAATAAGGTGAGATTCTTTAGGGTTCACCTGGAAGCTAGCACAAACGCATGTGGCAAACATGATATCAGTTCTGCTAGCTATGAGATATAGTAGGGACCTAACAATGCCCCTATATAGTTTCGGATCTACAGGTTTTCCCTGATGTATTAGAGTCAATCACAGCATTTGTAGCCATATGTGTTTTCTTTGCTGAGGCATCAGCCATCCCAGACTTTTTTTAAGCTCTTTAGCATATTTAGCTTGGGAGATGAATATGCCATCAGGGAGCTGTTACACATGGAGACCAAGGATATAAGAAAGCTCACCCATGCTACTCATTTCAAATTTGGAATGCATGAGATCTTAAAACCTCTTGCACAATTTTGAATCAGTAGACCCAAAGATGATGTCATCAAAATATATTTGTACTAACAAGATTTGGTCCTTATGATGTCAAGTGAAAAGTGTTTTATCTACTATGCCTCTAATGAATTTATATATACTGTAATAAAAAGCTTGCTAGGGTCTCATACGAAGCTCTTGGAGCATG
Organism: Platanthera guangdongensis; assembly: GCA_039583875.1. Taxonomy (NCBI): domain Eukaryota; kingdom Viridiplantae; phylum Streptophyta; class Magnoliopsida; order Asparagales; family Orchidaceae; genus Platanthera; species Platanthera guangdongensis. Next base: position 17,725,896 of record CM077162.1, read on the forward strand.
CTTTAGACCATAGATGGCTTTATGCAACTTGAATACATGCAAAGGATGAGTTGGAGAGACAAAACCTAGAGGTTGTTCAACATAAACCTCTTCTTTTAATTCTCCATTTAAGAATGCACTCTTCACATCCATTTGGTAGACCTTGAATTTCTTGTAGGCTGCATAGGCTAGGAATATTCTTATGGCTTCTAACCTGGCAGTTAGGAGTAAAGGTTTGATCATAATCTATTACCTCCTCTTACCTGTAGCCTTGAGCAACAAGCCTAGCCTTGTTCCTCACAATAACTCCTTGGGCATCAAGCTTATTTCTGTATACCCATTTGGTTTCAATAATTGGGTAGTTTTGTGGTCTTGGAAACAAATCCCAAACTCTACATCTCTCAAACTGATTTAATTCCTCCTGCATTGCAATGATCCAGTGGGGATCTTGCTCTGCATCATGAATGGATTGAGGTTCAATCTGAGAGAGAAAACATACATGCATCACATCTTGATTGAGTTGATTCCTTATCTGTACACTTGCTGATACGTCTCCAATCAATTGAGATCTGGAGTGATCCTAAGTGTAACAAAATCAGTGGGTGGAGTTGGTTGTGCAACAGCATTTGAAACCAATTCCTCTTGTGCAATTATGTTGGCTGTTGGAGGGGAGTCAATCCCTTCAATGCTTTCTTCTTCACTATATTCATTGACTTGTGAAGAGGGATGAGTTGGAACCTCTTGGGTAAGGTTTAGGTCATCCAACTTCTCACACAAGTGAGGTACCTGCAGAGAGTTACTGGTAGAAACTTGTTTCTCCTTACAATACATATTAGTCTCATCAAAGCTTACATGAATTGATTCCTCAATTTTCAGTGATGATTTATTAAAGACCCTATAGGCTTTGCTTACTTGGGAATATCCTAGAAAAATTCCTACTTCAGCCTTAGCCTCAAACTTTCTAATGTATTTCTTGTTGTTATTATATATATAACAGGTACAACCAAATACTTTTAAAATAGTTTATTTTAGGTTTCTTCCCTTTTACTAATTCATAGGGAGTCATGTTCTTTAGTTTGTGAATTAAACTTCTGTTCAAGACATAGTGTGCAGTGTGTACAGCCTCTGCCCAAAAGGTTAGTGGCATATATGGATCGGTAAGCAGTGTACCTGCAACTTCAATGAGTGTCCTAATTTTCCTTTCAGCTACCCCATTTTGTTGGGGAGTTCTAGGAGCTGAGAAGCAGTGCCTGATACCTTCGTTATCACAAAACTCATGCATAACAAGAGACTCAAACTCTGTGCCATGATCACTTCTGATCAATACAACTTGAGTAGAGAACTCAATCTGTATGGTCCTGAGAAAATCTGTAAGAACCTTGAAGGTATCTGACTTAGATCTCAAAACGAATACCCAAGTGAACCTGGAGAAGTCATCCACAATAACCAAAGTGTAGGATTTCCCTCCTATGCTTTGTACAGCTATGGGTCCAAAAAGTTCCATGTGTAGCAAATACAAAATCCTAGATGAATCACTTTTATTAATGGATTTGAAACTAGATTTAGTTTGCTTGCCTAATTGACAAGCCCTGCAAAGGCCTTCCTTCTTGTAGGGACCAGGAGGTAGACCTCTAACAAGGTTGTCTTTAGATAGCCTACCAATGTTTTTCTGATTTACATGACCTAGTCTTTTATGTCATAAATCATTATGGTTACTAGTTAAGTTAAGTAAATAGATATCAGAAGTGGCAGATAGAAAATCAACAAAGTATATGTCGTCATGTCTATTTCCATTTAAAACAGGTTTGTTTCCTTTAGATGATATAATACAAGAGCTAGAGTTAAAAGTTACCTGATAACCTTCATCACAAAGTTTACTTATTGAGATGAGGTTATGTATGAGTCCTCTTACATATGTTACTTTCTTGAATGTAACTGCTCCAATCTTCACTGCTCCATATCCTTCAGACTGGCCACTTTTTGAATCACCAAAGATCACCTTTGGCCCTAACTTGGACTTGTAATTGGTGAGATTGTCCTTGCTACCTATTATGTGTTTGGAGCATCCATTGTCCAGGTACCATGGCTTATTCACTCCTGGACAGCTCTTCTCCTGCAATGAAAGCAGTTAAATATTCTTGACCTAGGTTACCTTGGGTCCTTTGTTTTGTTGATATGAAAAACTGGAAATAACCGAAAATTCTGGTTGGGATTTATATCCTAGAGGGTGATATCTTCTAGGTGGTATAACCCAATCAGCTAAAGGATTAAAAGTTTTTCTAGAATTATTTAAGTTGCAGTTATAGTTAAAATTTTGGTTAAGTCTTTCTGGGTTTGATGAATTTCTGTAAGTTCGTCGACCAGAGTTCGACGAATTGGGTTGAGATCGTCGATCTTTGCCCAGAGAATGAACATATTCATTTTCTGTGCGCCACGTTCGTCGACCTCTGCTCGACGAACCATACAAATTTCATCGATCGCAGTTAGACGAATGATTATTATTGAAGTTTGCGTTCAGAGATCGTCGTTCTGAGTTCTACGATCTGTTCCTATATCGTCGATCTGAGTTCGACAATAACTGCTGAACAATTTTTATCATTCATCTTGTTTTTACCTTTGTCCTTAGCTTCAATTTGTTCTAGAATTTTATTAACGTTATTTACTTGTTCAATATTTTTCTTTCCTTTATTAGAGATAAAATTTACAGGTTTTGAAAGATGATTTCTTTGGATTAGGGTTGGTTCACTAGATGTGGCTCCTAATTCTAATCTACAGTTATTAGTTCTAGCATTTACTGTGCTGGTTATATCTAGCAATTTCAAACTTCTACCATTTAATGATTCTTCTAATATCTTAGCTTTGCTAAGTTCTGATTTCAGAAAAGTGATTTGTTCATTTGCAGATTTCAGTTCACTAGATAGAGTTGCATTTTCAGAGGTGATTTTATCGAGATCATTCAATTTATCTCAGAGAAGTTTAATTTACTTCTCAGAGCTTATCAAATCTAAGCATAGGTTTTTAAATTCAAATTTAAATTCATCAAATTCAAAATCATAAGATCCTATTACTTGATCTTCAGCTGACATGTTTCTTCATTATCAGATTCATCTGTATCTGATCTGCTACTGCTTGCATCAATTGCCATGAGGCAAACCTCCTTTGCTTTATCCTCCTCTTCTTCTTCACTGGAGCTGGAAGATGTGGATTTATCTTCTGTGTCACTCCATGTTTCAGCCACAAACCCTTTGTCCTTCTTTTTGTGCTTGCTAGAAGAGGGCTTACTGTAATGCTTACTTCTTGATTCCTTCTGAAGTGGGGGTTTTGTCATACCTTGGCTGGCTGTCACTTCTGGATGACTTCCTTCTGAAGTCTTTCCTTGCCAACTTGAAGAATCTCTTAGCAAAGAGACTCATTAGCTCTTCATTGACTATTGGAGCTTCAGTTTCTTCAGCAGCCTTGAATGCAATGGATTGTTCTTTCCTTGCTGGAGGAGGAGTCCTGTGTTCCACTACTTCTCTGGACTTGATTAGCTGCTCATAAGATTTGAGCTTTCCCAGGAGAGATTCAGTTGAAATCTCATTCAAACTTCTGGCCTCTTTGATTGGCCAGATCCTGGTGTCCCATGAGCTTGGGAATCACATTAGGATCTTGTCATTCACTTCAGTCAAGGTGATTTCTTTATCTAAAGTCCTTAGCTCACTGATGATGGAGCTGAGCCTGTTGTACATCACTTCAACTGTTTCTCCCTCATCCTTCTTGAAGTTTTCATATTGTGTGATGAGGTTTGATCTTCTATCTTTCCTCTCATCTACTGAGCTAGCAACCATTTGATTGAGTGAGTCCCAGATTGCTTTTGTAGAGGTGCACTCAGCCACCTTCTGAAAGATGTCATCTGATATAGTCTGAGCCAATAAGTTCATGGCTTTGGCATCAACAATCTTGGCTTTCTTCTAGGCTTCAGTCCACTCAGGTGGTGGGACTCCATTATTGCTGGAAGATGTTATAGATGTAGATGTCTGTGGGGGGACCTGTTAAAATAGAGTTGTAGATGTCTTCATTAATAGAGTTCATGTACAACTTGATTCTTGCCTTCCAGATGACAAACCTATTAAGGTTACAAACTGGAGGTCTGGTGCTTGCATAATCCTTGTTCTGTGCCATGGCTGTGTTTATAATCTAAATGAAAATGAAATAATGTTTAGATCTAACAAAGGATCTTTGTTTCAAGGTTTAGCTTGTCAACCAAAGGAACCTCCTCTGATACCAATTGAAAGTGATGTGTTAGATCTAATATACTCTAGAGGGTGGGGGTGAATAGAGTATTTGTAGGTTCTCATAAAACTGTTACATCTTTTGTTGTAATTAAAAGGTGTAGAGTTAAACTAAAGTAAATAAACAAACAGCAGTCCTAAAAACACAAGCACACCAAGAACAAAAAAGAAAAGGGGCAACCAGACGACACAACAAATTTTATAGTGGCTCCCCAACATGGGTACATCCACTCTTCTACCACCCTGGTAGGAATACACTCAGGTTTTTGATCAGGTTCCTGACACCAATGAGTTTTGATCAGGTGCTCAAAAACCAAACCCTCAAGTCTTTTGATCAGGTGACTTGTAACCAGGAATCACTTTTGAAGGGAGATGACAACCCTTTACATAGTTGGGAATGAGAGAGTGATGGATGTCTTCTTTTCTCAATCACAATGAGAAGACTATGTTGATTCAGTGATGTTGTCAAAGCTCCCCCTGAGATGTAGAAGAGTTCAGGAGAATTGGAGCTTTGCACAGGGTGATAGGCCTTCAGTTGAGAGACTTGATCCAGGAGCTTTAGACTGATTGTGCTTGAATGTCTTAGCAAGGTCCTGGAGAAGAAGAACAGGAAGACTATGGATTTGAGAGAGGTCTTCTTCTTGCTTCTTCTTCTTCAAATTACTGACAGACTGAGAAAGCCAATGAAGATCTGCTTCTAAATATCTTTTGATGAAAGCAGGAATAATCTTTTATGTCCTCTGTGTTGTTCCGGAAAAGAGAAAAAAATCTCTTTTTATATTTCCTGGGGAAATTTGTCTTTCGAATTTTGAATTCCTTCTTCATTCAATGTTGACGGCCTAGAGAATAAGCAACATTGTATAATTTCCCCAACTATCCCGTTGAAAAATTGCAAACAATAATCCTCGATAATATCCTAATCAATGCTCCTCTAACAGTTATATTCAGAGAATGTTAGAGCATTGATTACTCAGGAATTATTGCAGTAATCATGGGGACAGGGCTGGAAATGACTTAGTCTAGAATCGTCGAACAGTTGACAGAAATCGTCGAACTGAGTACATAGTTCGTCGAGCTGAGATGTTGTGTTTGTCGACCAGACGGCTTCTGTTCGTCGAGCTGAGTTCCATGATCGTCGAGCTGGAAACTGAACTGCTGTCTCTTTTGAACTTTGCCTATTCTGTGTCTGAAGTTCGTTGAGATGTTAAATGTGTTCGTCGACTGGAGTTTAGCAACTATTCTGGAGTTGTGAAATATTCTGTGTGTCAACACAAGTCTTCTGTGTGGTGTCGACATAACCTTTCCAAGTTATCGACTGATGATATGGGTGTCGACACAAGTTCTTCTAGTGTCGACTCAGTTGGTATCGACATATACTCTGAGTGTCGACACAAGTCTTTTGGTTTTAAGTTAGTGAAGTAGATAATTTTAGAATTCGTCGGGCAGAGAACTGAGTTCGTCGACTTGAGACTAGAGAACACAGTCTTGACAGAATGTTGTAGTAGTCCAAAGATTCATCGACCAAAGAATAGAGTTCGTCGAGCTGAGAACTAAGTTCATCCACCAAAGTCTGATACTAAGGACTTAGAATATCTTGATGTTTTCTGAACTTGAACTCTTGTTGTAGTGTCCAAGTTTTCGTCGAGCTGAGTACAAAGTTCGTCGAGCTCAACTCAGAGAATTTACTCTGAGATTGTCGAGCTGAGAACGACTATCGTCGACCTGAGTTCGACGAACATCAAACTCACTTTACAGAGTCCTGAAATCTTCTAAGTCTTGAGTCTCTGGCAGTCTTGTTGATAGCTGGACCATATGATGTTGACTCTAAGGACTTTGCCTAGACTCTAGGACACAACTATGACCCTGGCTATACATTATGGGTCACATGATCCTAAGTTAGTGAACCTAGCCCAAATCAAACTAGGGATCCAACAACATCACAAAAAACATGATTTAATATAAGCGTTTTACAACTAAGCGCACATCATCTATAAATAAAGTTTACAACAACACATAAACAACAATAAAGGAAGAACTGGCAAGAGATCGACCCGATCCGAAGTTTTGCTGAGGATTCACGGTTGGAATCGTCGGTTTCTTAATCCGCGTCCAAGCTCGGTCCTCAACTGCGTTCGGGGTAGATAAGGGCTGTCACCACCTTCCAATGGCCCATCTTCTTCTTTTCACGAAAGCGGACGAAAGTTGCAAGCTTCCCTTTGCTTGGTGGCTATGGCGTTGAAGCTTGAAATGAGCCCAAGAGATGATGGAGGAGGCCGAGAGGAAGCTCCGGCTTGGATTTGGCGGTGAAAGCTTGCCCGAAGCACCTCCTTAGGGTGGAGATTAAAGGAGGACGGTGGAATCCGTCCTCGGAGACGAAAACGGCAGAGGAAAAATGAGCGATCCGGAATTATGGCGGCACCTGCATATTTATAGAAAGTAGAATTGAACAATGCGCACGATCACGAGGGCATGACCAGTGGTCGTGCGCACTATGTCCAGTGATCGTGCGCACTGGCATGGCAGATTAGGAAGAAGAACTGGGGTACTGTGCACGAGCAGTGGCGTTACGACCAGTGGTCGTGCGTAGTATGTACAATGATCGTGCGATTACCCCAGACGGAACTCCAGGAAAAGGGGAATCAATGCACATGATCAGTGGCGCACGACTGGTGGTTGTGCGCACTGTGTCCAGTGGTCGTGCGTATGCCCAGGCAGAACTTGGAAAAGGAAGGCAAATGTGCACGATCATCGACGTATGACCAGTGGTCGTGCGTAGTAGATCTGATGATCATGCACAGTATTCCTGTTTCCAAACACTCCCGGAACACGTACACGACCCCTATACCAATAGGAAAAACAAATCACTGATATGTTCAGATATTCCAGGCAATCACAATGAGCACAAACAATAAAAGTACAAAAATACACAACAAGGGCCAAAGTGTGAACTTCTTATGGAAATATAGATAAGAAGAAATATGAACAATATAGAACTAAAAGTGAAGTGCAAACGCGTGAAAACTAGCCCAGATGAGTCCAAAAAACCCAATATAAATCGGACTCATCACCCCCCCAGCCTTAACTGTTGGCGCGTCCCGAGCAAACAAAATCTATGCAGATAGGGAAAATGATTTAGCTAACAAGGAAATTGCGATACGGAGTACCATGCGAAGTCGCATGCTCGCACGCGTAAAAATATAATAGAAGAAATTTCTAAGTATACAAAATAGTTTAAACTTTTCACAATGCGTATCAACATTTTATTATTACTCAAAAATGGAATCACGGTGAATCAGCCGGTCACGCGTAGGGAGAAAGTAGACTAATCGCTAGGCAAGCATTGCCAAAGATCAGGGCTCGGGATAACCTCCAAAGGAATCCACCAATGTCGGTGAACATATGCTTGCCCTTTCGCATTCTCTCCAAGGCAATGGTTTAGTTCACACACGAATCAGTAGGACTTTAGGTGAAGAGATGGGGCTTGGGTTTCGGTGAGGTAAACAAAGATAAACAGGAAGGCTAAACACCTAACCCAAATGAGCTATCATAAAAAGAATCCCTCTGCTAAGCAAAATACACGCGGGTACACCACACCCCCAGACTTAATTTTTCAAATATGGGTGTGTGTACCGCCTACTCCAAATACAATCTCATCTCAAAAAGAATTTTCAATCAAACATTTTCTTCTTTTCACTTTTCTTTTTCACAATTAATTTTTTTGTATATATTTTTTCGAATCCTTTTTTATTTTGACAATTTCAGCAAATAAAACTTTGGAGCACATCCACATATTCACATGTAATATTACCACATCACATCCCAGAATGAAAATGTAAAACTCTAAAGCTCAACTTGGGTGTGCGATTAGGATTCGCTATGAGGCTTTGGTGAAATTATGGTGGAGCTGAATCAAAAGGAGGGGTAGGCACAACGGGGCTAGAGAGGATAAGATGTTAGGAATGGTACAAAGCTCAACCGGGCCAAAATGATGGCCAACATCACGCTCATGCGAGTGAACTAACCTATACCCATGCTTCAAGAATAGCTTGGGGCAAGTTCTTAGCCAACGAGAAAGACTATCCATCCTCCCAACTCGAGCAATACGAACCTAACGGCCGTCTACACACATCCCTAAGCTACCGTCGGATTCACACCGGATTCACCAAGTTTTTAGTAGAATAAAAAGTATTTAAGCAATTAGAAAAATATAAAACTAAAAGCATACAGAAAAATTAAATCTACTCTAATTTCTACACAAGACAAGAGCACTCGACTAGGAGCACAGCAGGGTCAACATTTTACCTCGTCTCACAATCCTATGCCAGCACAATAATTTTCCCAAATCATACAAAAGAAACGAGTTTAACTCGCAGCACGCAAAGAGCCAAGCACGCACTCATGTGGGTGCAGTGGTGTGTGATGCAATGAACTAATCATAATAAATCTATGAAAGTTTCTATTATGCACATGAAATGTGGGCGTACAATAGGTAACAAATCTCTCCCCCAAACTTAAACTAATCTACACAACATATGATATAGGAATTTAAATCAAATAAAGACCGGGGAAGAAGTTACCCAATGCTCAGCCAGTGAGCATACCAGAAGATGCGTGGAAAACAGAAGCAGGCCCGCCATACCAAGAATCACAAACCTGCCAATACGAATTTTTCATGAATACCTACAGGGGTGAGCTCTGCAAAAATAAAAGAAAAATATACAAAATACAAAAATAATACTAAAACTAAGCTAGTCATGAAAAATAAAAATACAGGAAATGAAAGATAAGTACTGCGGTTATTTTCATCCCAGCACGACTTATTAAATTCTATATAGTTCTAGCTAATGGGTCTATGAAAAGAAAAATGCACAGACAATTGTTTCATTATCCGTCGCGGTAACGGCTACTGATACGGTGATAAAACAGTTACCCCTCTGCCTAAATAATCATACCTGCTCCTCACAGGCAGAGGAAATAGGAAGTAGAATGAGGAGGAGGCCTGGTACTCACTCTTCTCACCACAAAACAAATCCTTGCCTAGCAAGGTTTCGTCCACCATAAGTTTCGCTTGGGGCGAAGGCTGACGGCAGGGCTTCCACTGTGAAGGAGGTAGGAACCTCCTCACACAAGAGGATGCACTCGTCGACAGCCTGATCGGAAGGCTCAACATCAACCCTAACTTACCAATGGAGATTCAACCTGCACAGGCTCAGATATGGAAGGGGGGGTCAAGTAATAAAAGAGACCAAGAAAATAAAGAAATAATCAGGGGACTGATCCCGGTTTCACTCCCACAAAGGATGAGATAGAAAAATATCATCAGCAATTTCTACAATGCTACAAGGCTCGGCCGGATCCATAGAGGCCTCCACCAAGACTTGGACTTCCTCCTTTGGTATCGAGGGAGAATCCTCGACACCATGAAGGTTATGCTCCTCCATGGGAGTGGAAAACAATCCATGTATCACAAGCCTTAACTTGTATTGCATCGTCAAAAATGTCGTCAGAGACGACTGAAGTAGAATGCACAAAAGGCAGAAGAACTTTGCTTGGATAAAAGTCAAGCGCAGGTTCCTCACAAAGAATCGGCTCCACGCTTGGAGATGTATGCACAGGAGAGATGGGCTCAGCCACGTCGAAGCCTAGATCCGCCACAAATCTGGTGGTTTTGTCCACCTCATTCCCTTCAACAAATGAAGGTGACAGGGACACATAACCAAATGATGAATGTGTGCCACCAAGAGTAGGAGTCGGGATGATCCAGATGTCCGACTCATCATCCTCTTCCATAACACGGAGGTACTCGACACAATCCTTCAGGACATGATCTGTTCTACGAAAATACAAACACTTTCTCCCATTACTCTGCCGTCCTTGTGGGGCCGGAGAGGAATAAGAGAACGGTGTATGCGGCGAGGACGATTGACATAAGCTCTGGGCACAGTGTTTGAAGGGCTGTATGAATACAACATCTCATGCATTGTGCGCTGAGGCTTATGCTCAATATCTCTCGTAGGGCATTCAGGACAAGCGTAGGAAGGCTTTCCACACCAAGGACATTGGGCATACGAATATCCCCACATGGTGTCGAAATAGCAGATTCAAAATAAATTGTGTAAATTACTAAATACAACAATATATTACTACGATTACCTAAACAAACAAGAAGAAGGAAGGCAAAATAGAAATAGAACAAAACAAAAGCGATTTACAAAGAAAAAGGAAAGAAATCTCACATATCCCTCTCCATAAACTCACATGACTGTGTTCCCCGGCAACGGCGCCAAAAACTTGATGCAAAAGATCACTGCAGTGAACCGGTCGCACAAGAAATATAAAATGGGAGTGTTTTCCCAAGTATCGATCTCTTAAGGAACACAGTAAGGTGGAGTTAATTTCGAGGAGGACTTGAGATTGAAGTCCTTAGGTCGGAGTTAACTAAGGCGGGTTTTGATATTTGCGGACAAATAAAGTAAAAAATCTAACAACTACTCCTATGCAACGCCGCTATGCGATGCTTCGCCAGGCGGGATGGAAGACTAGTCGGGCCGCTATGCACCGAATCGTTGGGCGGATGGATGAGTAGGCTTGAGGATGAGGTGGTTAGAACGACAGAATGAGGTTCGTGAGCACCTCTTTGCTACACATGCCACTAGCAATTGCTAGTGCGGCAATGGTGGATGGTGGTGGATGGAATATGGCGCACCTCAAGAAAATATATGAAATTACAAATCACAAAGATATGATTGTATAAAAATGTTTTACAAATAGGCACACATAATCTATAAATAAAGTTTACAACAACACATAAACAACAATAAAGAAAGAACAAGGCAAGAGATCGACCGAATCCGAAGTCTTGCTGAGGACTCACGGTTGGAATCGTCGGGTTGTCAATCCGCATCCAAGCTCGGTCCTCAACTGTGTCCGGGGTAGAGAAGGGCTGTCACCACCTTCCAAAGGCCCGTCTTCTTCGTGTCACGATAGCGGACGAAAGTTGCAAGCTTCACTTTGCTTGATGGCTATGGCATTGAAGCTTGAAATGAGCCCAAAAGATGATTGAGGAGGCCGAGAGGAAGCTCCGACATGGATTTGGCGGAGAAAGCTTGCCCGGAGCACGTCCCTAGGGTGGAGATTGAAGGAGGATGGCGGAATCCCTCCTCGGAGATGAAAACATCGGAGGAAAAATGAGTGATCCGGAATTAGGGTGGCACCTGCATATTTGTAGAAAGCAGAATTGAACAATGCACAAGATCACGGTGTGCATGACCTAGTGGTCGTGCGCACTATGTCCAATGATCATTCATACTTACATGGCAGATTAAGAAGAAGAATCTGGGGTACTGCGCACGAGCAATGGCGCACGACCGGTGGTCATGCGCAATATGTCCAATGGTCATGAGATTACCCCAGACGGAACTCCAGGAAAAGAGGAATCAATGCACACGATCAGTGGCGCTTGACCGGTGGTCGTGCGCACTGTGTCCAATGGTAGTGTGTATGCCCAGGAAGAACTTGGAAAAGGAAGGCAAGTGCGCACGATCATCAACGCACGACCAGTGGTCGTACGCAGTAGATCCGATAATCGTGCGCAGTATTCCTATTTCCAAACACTCCCGGAACACGTACACGTCCCCTGTACCAATAGGAAAAACAAATTACTGATATGTGCAGACATTGCAGGCAATCACAATAAGGAGTACAAATAATAAAAGTACAAAAATACACAACACTGGCCAAAGTGTGCACTTCTTATGGAAATATAGATAAGAAGAAATATGAACGATATAGAACTAAAAGTGAAGTGCAAACGCGTGAAAACATGCCCAGATGTGTCCGAAAAACCCTATATAAATCGAACTCATCATGTTCCCCGTAGCATCGTAAGTGATCGAGATAAGTGCTTCACTTCGAATGATTGGATGCTAATCCATCAGTTGTTGGGGACAAAATTAGAATTCAGTACGACCTTTCATCCACAAACGGATGGCCAAACTGAGAGGACCAACAGAATGATGGAGGACATTCTCTGAATGTGCGCCTGGATTTCGAAAAGAGATGGGAAGATCATCTCTATATGGTGGAGTTCGCCAACAATAATAACTATCAAGCTAGTATAAATATGATGCCTTTTGAAGCTTTATATAGTAGGAAGTGTCGTACACCATTAGCTTGGGTGGAAACAGGCGAATCTAAATTATGTAAGGGTAAGGAAGTAGAAGAGGCAACTTTGACAATAGGCAATATTCGAGAGAGGCTGGAATTGCCCAAGATAGGCAAGCCAAATACTACAACGACATGCACCGGAATGTGGAATTTGCGGTTGGCGATTGGGTATATTTGAAAATCAAACCCTTCAAGGCGTGTACAGGATTCAATGCTTGAAAAAGTTAAGTCTGAGGTATCTTGGTCCATTTGGAGTAATGGAACGAGTTGGAGATGCTGCATATCAGCTCGCTCTTTCGGCAGAATTGAATGGATTGCACGATGTGTTCCACATATCAGTGCTTCGAAAAGCCGTGAAATATCCAGCTCACGTTATTGTGAATGATCGCTTACCAGTCGAATCCTGGGCTAATGATGGAGGTTAGACACATTCGGATCGAGGATAAAGTAGTTAAGCAGCTGCAGAATAAGACAATTGGGATGGTGAAGGTCCGGCGGGACAATTGTGGCTGTGAGGAGCTAACATTGGAGCGAGAACGGACCATGCGTGATGAATATCTCGTGTTGTTTGTCTAAAGTGGTATAACAGTTTTGTTTTGATGTTGGAACATTTGTTATGTTTTTGAACAGAACATAACTTGTTGTAACAAGTGTTTGTTGAAGAAAAGTATGTTATAACATATTTGTTTCTGAATGCAAATATTTGTTTCTGACTGCTGGGTGCTGTACGTAAATTTTGGGGACAAAACTTTATTAGGTGGGGAGGTTTGTAATACTCAAACAAGGAAGAATGAATTTCTGTATGAAAATTATTGAGCGGGGCTCGACGAAGATCGTCAAGTGGAGCTCAAGGAATCTTTGAGCGGAGCTCAACTAAATGTCGAATAAAGGTCGACAAAAATAGTCAAGCAAAGCTCTACGAATCGTTGAACAATGCTCGATGAATCATCGAGCGTAGCTCGATGAAGATCGTCGAGCGAAGCTCCATGAATCTCCGAGAGATGCTCGATGAATTGCTGAGCGGAGCTCGATGCAGACCGTCGAGCGGAGCTCGACGAATAGTCGCGCGGAGTTCGACGCAGATCGTTGAGCTGAGTTCGACAAAATTGTCAAACGTCGATATGAGTTTGACGACTGTGGTCCCGTTTGATGAACTGCCGAAAAATGGGTTGTGGCCGAACGGTGACCCATGTCAGATTGCTGGGGAGTGACCTCAACGTGGTGATTGACTTTCCGCCTCAACCCGAGCCATTGTTTTCTTTGATGGGAAGAAACCGTGTGGCTAGGGATACACCTGATGCCTAATCTATAGCATAATGGAGTTTGGAAATCAATATTTCCTTTTGTTATTCTCTTTCTTCCCGAGTACTGGAGTGAGACCTCTCGGGTGTTAGGGTTTGAAAGGTTTTACTAAGTTGCTGGAGGAGAATTTGGGGCTGGAATCAAAATCCAAAGTGAGAGTTGTGAAGAGGAAAGGGAGACGATCATTTCCATCCTCATAGAAATGCTTTGCCATGGCTCCAAAGAGATCTTCAAGGGTAAGGATCTTTCTTCCTTGGACAAGTGAAGTCCTTTATTTGGCATATTCATTTATTTCCCTCACCAAAGTTGGAAAATTAAGTGATTTCTGTTGGGTTGATTCTTGATATCCCCAAGATGTCATGCATGTAGATCCGAAAATGTGTAGTATGGAATAGGTATACTATGTGAAGCGCATCTTGATAGGTTTCTCTGGATTGGTGATGTTTTATTTCATGCACCGGAGAAGACACCACGTAAAAATGAGTCTTGTGTGGAGTCCGTGGGTTATGCCTATGAAGTGGAGTAGCAGGAAGTACTAGCGGGGAATGCTAGGAAAATACCCTGTGAGTGCTTATGTCGTATGCTATGAAAGTCCATTGTTTCTGGGACTGCAAGTGGCTGCAGGGATTTCTGGATGGTTCATCCAGATATGGTTAGGGCTGGGTACAAAAAGAGAGTTCTATCTCTAATGCCAGGCAATTGTGATTGTTATGGGAGATAGCTCCTAGCTAACCTTTAATTGTGTAGCCAGTCCTTAGGGGACAGTGTGGATATTGTGAGCTATGTGAGCTCTTAAAGGCCAGTGAGCGGAACAGACAAGGGGATGTCGAGCCGCATTAGTATAGACATTGAACAGGCGATTTGAGCAACGAGCAAGGGCTGAACTATATCTGCAAGATGGTTGTCTAACTTGAGTGCTTGAAAAATAGGCTTCAGTAGGATCACATCATGATAGTCTTGTGTTGTTTGCCATCAAGACTAAAGTCTCTGGTCATGGGCCGTGGAGCATGAATGCTCAAGTTTACCGTTGGGTTTAAAGACCAAGAATGGTGGTGGGACCCTGGTTTTCCGGTACACCGAGAATGTTCCCTGAGTGCACGGAGCATTGGAGCCATATGGTCGACGTTTGTGATATATTTATGGTGCGTGAGTGCACATCTTGTGATATATCTACTTGTGAAATGCTATGCCTGCAAGGAAGGAATACAGCTGCCTCGGATAAGGGGCAGGGTCATTATAAACTGGTCAACTGAATGCTGATCGTTGCCATATTTTCCACCGTTGCAGTGGATTGTCCCCATGTAGGTGCTGGAGAGCCGAGCCGAAAATAGTGGGCTGAAGCCCTTGCTGCTGTTGCTGCTATGCTGGCCCTCGAAGGCCAATGAAAAAAAGTGTTTTGTGATTTTTCATGTGCGGCCGGGCTGCGTGCTGATATATGTAATCGACACATATGAAGAAAACATGTAAGGCCTTAAGGCCAAACACGTTGTTGTAATTTGTATACATTCCTGTTAGATATATAAAAACTATGGTGGTTTAGATATATAGTGGACATTCATGGCTAATGAGTTCAAGTTTAACCCCTAATGGTTTCGCTAGAATGCTCTGAGTTAGGATGCGTGGTTTGGTCTTTGATATTAACCTATAACCTCGCCGTCTGTTTGTGGCATTTAGTGTGGGGCCCCGACTAGACCTTTTGTTATATGTCATGTAATGTATGGAGACGTGACACCTATATAGAGCTATCCTAAGTTTATAAACAGAATCAGGTGAGTTAGAAACTACAAAACCTGGAGGCTGCTCAACATAGACTTCCTCTTTTAAATCACCATTCAGGAAGGCTGACTTCACATCCATCTTGTAGACCTTGAATACCTTGTGTGCAGCATATGCAAGGAACAATCTTATGGCCTCCAACCTTGCTACAAGGCAAAGGTTTGTGCAAAATCAATGCCTTCTTCCGTCCTGTACCACTTAGCTACTAATCTTACTTTATTATTGATTAGTATACCATTATCATCAAGTTTCTTTCTGAATCCACTTGACTCCAATGACATTATGTCCATGAGGTCTGGGAACCAGCTTCTAAACTTTGCATCTTTTGAACTGGTTCTGTTCCTCTTGCATAGCCACTATCCAGAATTGATCTATGTTGGCGTCTTCAAACTTCTTTGGCTCCACTTGTGAGAGGAAGCTTGCATACATAGCTGTATTCAGATTTCTTATTCTTTTCATTACTCCATGTCTTGATTCACAAATTATTTGGTGAGTTGGATGGTCTCTTAAATGCCTAATTGTTGGAGGTAATCTTCTTTCAGCAATAACTTTAAGAACAACCTCTTGTTGATCATCCTCTGATCCAATTGTGTCTTATATCCCTTTTGGAGTATTCACATCATCTTGGATAACTGGTACGGCTTTCTTGATGGTTAGATTATACATCATCTAATATGTACCTGTAGTGCTGGAGGAGGGGCTTGACAGTACCCTATTAATCATGCTAGACTCATCAAAGACTACATGCACTGACTCTTCTACAACTTGGTATTTCAAGTTGTATATCATATAGGCTTTGTTATAATTATTGTACCCAACAAAAATTCCATCAAAGGATTTGCAAGAAACTTATTCACATAAGACTTTCCATTATTGAGCACATAACACCTACTACCAAAGATTCTGAGATAGCCCAGTTTGGTTTTCTGCCTTTCAAGATCTCATAGGGAGTCTTCTTGTGGCTTTTGGTGATAGAGGCCCTGTTGAAGACATGACATACAGTATTTGCTGCCTCAGCCCAAAAATATTCTTGGAGAGATGTGTCACACAACAGAGTTCTTCCAGACTCTATGAGTGTTTTATTATTCCTCTCAACAATCCCATTTTGCTGGCGTATTCTAGGAGAAGAAAATTATTGATGAATCCCTTACTCTTCAAAGAACTCTGTCATGCCTTCAGACTGAAATTTATTTCCATGGTCACTTCTAATTTTGACCACAGAACTATTAAACTCATTCTGAACTTGCTTGGCAAACATGATGAAGATATCAAGGGTTCCATTCTTTTTCTTGAGAAAGAACACCTAAGTAAATTTGGAACATTCATCAACCACCACAAGGGTGTAGACTTTCCTACCAAGACTATGAACACGCATATGACTAAATAGGTCTATATGCAAGAGATATAAGCACCTCATAGAGTCTTCGGAACTAGTGCTTTTGAAGGAAGCTTTGGTCTGCATATCCTTTTGGAAAGCTGAGCAAATGTTATTCTTGGTGCATTTCATATTTGGACCATTCCTAACTAATTCTTGGATATAGAGCTTGTCAATCATTTTGTAATTCAAGTGAGCTAGTCTCTTGCGCCAATGGACATAATATGAGACCTTTTCACATGCAACAAGACATATAGGAGAATCTTAGTTCAGACATAGAAAGTTTAAACAGTAAACATTTTCACTCCTAGTGCCTGTCAAAATGATCACTTGGTCACTTGACCTCCTGGTTAGGCACTCATCCTCATGGAAGACAATAACATAGCCAAGATCTGAAAGCTGGATTATGCTTTTGAGGTTGTGTTGCAACCTTTCAACATAAGCCACCTTTGCGATAGTGACTATGCCATTGGTAATCTTACCATAGCCTCTAGTTATCCCTCTATCATTACCACCAAAGATAACCTTGGGTCCATTTTTCAATAGGGTAAACTCCTTCAAGTTGCTCCTTGTTCTAGTCATGTGCCTTGAACAACCACTGTCCAAGTACCATATTGGGGTATGACCACTTGAACTAACCTGCATTAAGAATATTACTTTACCTTATGAGCCCAATATATATTGGGTCATAGATGCACATTAGATTGAAACTGAACATGTTCCACCAGCCAGTTTTTTGACTGGTGGACTCACTTTAGCACTGACCATATTAAGATTGTACTAGCAGTCAATGGCATAATGGCCTATCTTGCATAACACCAACAATCATGTATGTTGTATAATCTTTTCTTTGTAGGCCTAATAATTGGTTTAACTGCAGTCTTGACAGAAGGAAGAGTTGCAGCAACCATTTTATTTTCCTTTCTGCATGGATTTGACTGAAGGTTAGTCTGCTTCCTGACTTGTGTGGCCTATTCTGAATCCTATCAATAACATTTTTCTTTTCAGACAGTGTGCTCTTTATAGCATCAGAAACAACCATATCAGGCAAGCTAACAGACAGACCGTTATTCAGATTCTGTGCCGGCAAGTTCTGAAAACTCTCTGCAACCACATTTTTGAGAGCGGCAGTTGTGGCACCAAAGACAAATAGTCCATGATAGGCCATTTGAATCTCTTCATGTGCAGCCTTAATGGCACTTGCCCTACTGTCCCTTCCACAATGGCGGAAAATATATTTTGTTCCACTTGTGGAAGCACCATTCATATAGTGACCAAATATGCTTTCTTGGTCATACCAATTTGAAGGGAATGTCACCCTTTTAAAAGGGATAGATGGCCTGGATGCCATTGGCACAACTGGACCTTTACCTTTCCCTTTGGGATGGGTAGGTCTTGTGTTACCCTTGAAGCCCAACCACTTCTTGTCCATCTTTGAGGTGAAGGAATCTATCAAGGGCAACAATGTATTTGGCTAAGAGAACTTGGCCACAATACATTTCTCCCTCTAGAGATTTTCTTCAAGATCTTTAATGAGACTACTCTTGCTCTTGATAGTCTCCATCTAGATGCCTGACAGGGTTTTTAGTTCACTGAGTTCCCTCATTTTCTGATTCAGCACAATAGCTATTTCAGCAAGCTGAGAAGCATCAGGCTGAAGAGATAAAATCTCCTTAGATTGCTTCTTAGTCAACTTCTCGCATTTCTTAAAGGCATCTAGAAGTTCACTATATCTATCAATCAATTGATTGACATCACCTTCTGAGCTAGAATCATCTTCACCATTAGATGAGGAGGCTTTTGCATAGGGACTTATCTCATACCTAGACACAGAACTGGATAGGGAATGTACCTTACTTTGACCAGGCTGGTGCTAGCTGCCCTATTCATCAGTCATTGCCATCAGTGCATAGCAGATGCAAGCATCTACTTCTTCAACATCCACCTCTAAGTAACTGTCCAACAGTATTAGAGGGGCCCTGAATCCTATCCTTGTAGCAGGATAGTCTTCATCTGTTGAAATAGTTTCCTGTTTAGCAGTAACAACAACTAGCCCAATGTAGGCTTCCTCTTCTTTAGACTCTGATGATGATGAGTCTATCAAGCTCTTCTCTTTTCTAGGCACAAGGGACTTTTCTTTCTTGCCCTTGCGCTTTTGGTGAGATTTCTTCTCACCATCCTCTCTTTTCTTCACAGGACAATCAACAATGACATGTCCTGGCTTACTGCAGCAATAACAGATAATGTTAAATGAATTCTGTTTACTGGGTTTAGAGCCATACCTATCCTCCTTGGATGTTTTCTTCTTGTGATGAGCTGAGGTGGAGGTCATGTTCTTCCAGTACTTTTTCTTCATCAGCATATGGAGCTGTCTGGAGAAAACAACAAATTTCTCATCAGACATGCTGCTGTCTGATGCTTCTAACTCAGTGTAGTCAGAATCTGCTGGCCTTCTTGGAGGAGAAGGGGTCTTTATCCTGTTTTTGCTTGTGGCTTCAGCTTTGAAATCCATTGACTTCTCTTTGGATTAATACTTATTGTTTGTCTCATCCTCTTTTCTAACTGTTAGCTACATCTCACAAGAGAGCAGTTTTCCAAATAGGATATGAGGTGGAGTGTCCCTTAGCCTAGCCATCGCTCAGATGACAAATATTTTTGGGTACTAGTCTCTGGTGAGAGACCTGAGGAGCTTATCATTTAGCTCATAATGACTAAATACCCTTCCATAGGTCCTTAGCTCATTTACTATCTTGAAGAATCTTTCATAGAAGGTGGCTATGTTCTCACCCTTGGACTGTCTGAAGTCCTCATACTCCTGGTTGAGCATAGTCTTTCTGTTATCCTGACTTCCTATGTCCCTTCCATGGAGATCACTAGAGTGTCCAACATCTCCTTTGCAGTTTTGTAGTGAATTAGCAACAAATTCTATTCTGTCCAGAATTCAGCAAAAATCTGCTCCAAAATTCCTGTAATTTTCCTGCAACTTTTCTTGAATGCTCTTCACGCTTATCATCAGCCGCACAAGTTACTTTCTTCATATTTTCCTATCATAAAAATAAATTTAAATATTACTGATACATGAATTTTCGCACAAATGATAATTACTCATTTACACACACTTTTGATCAGTATTTTGAAAATAAATTTATCAAAATGCGGCAGATTAACGCACAAGATAACTTCATTGTGTGAAGTTATCAAAAATAAGTTCCATCAGAGATATTTCACTCAGCCTCTTTGACATCATGCAAGCCATTGTCTGCAGGAAAAGGTATCAATTTGGGATGTTAATTCTGGATAAGATCAAGGACAACATAAAGGCTCCAAATTATGCTAGGATTATTTCTCTTCTCCTACATGATATTAATCCTGAGGTATTCAACTTCTCCAAAGGGACCATTCTCCATCACATAAAGAAAGTCTTCATTTCATCCATTCAACGATGAGACTTGAAGCTCTTGAACCCTGCGCAATCTGCCAAAGCTCATGACCTTCCTGCTATAGATGACAGGACCCCATCTCCCTCTCCATCTCTTATTGTTAGCACATCTGGTGTAGCTATTGAGGGGGAGCCTGCTCCTTCTGTTCCAGAAGTCAGAGTCCCTACCCCATAAGCTGATCCTTCTCCTCCTCTATCCACTCCTGAAGAAGTTCCATCAGAAGCCCAACTCCAAGAATCCCTTCTCTCCACTGATGCAGCCATCAATGAGATGATTGCAGAACTCACTGCTGATGAACCTCTTCCCCCTCTTCAAAAAGAACAAACTGCTGAAGTTCCCAAGCAATCCACTCATGTACCATCTCCAACACATACTCCATCATCTCCCATTCAGTCTCCTGCTGCTAACCTAAAGGAGGATGACACTATTTTGCTTTCTGATGAGCCAAACCAATCTACTGAACTAGCTGAAGCTCCATTGAGGAACCTGGACTTCACCATCCCCATAGTCACTGATGAAGGGGATGCCCTGATTCATACTACCAGAGCTGAGAGCTCTGTAGTAATTGAAGAGATAGCTCCATGGTTTGCTCCTCCTCCTCCAGTTCCCTCTGTTGCTCCTCCTGCTGCTACTTCCAGTGATTTGATGGGCCAGTTTGTACTACTGCTACAAGAACAAAGGAAATATTTTGATGATTCATTCAAGTTTGTAACTGAGAAAGTAACTGCTCTAGAGAAAGAGATGAGCAGAGGATTTGCTGAGATTCAGCACAACACAGATCAACTCAGACATCTATTCCAGATTGGTGGCAAAGCTCTAAATCACACTATCACTAGTGTTGGTCATGTCATGGAGCAAGGTATCACTCTTGCCAACAATCAGATTGAATTAGATAAGAGAGCAGAAACAACCAAAATGAAGATCTGTGACGAGGTAGGCACATTCAAAGAAGATGCCATCAATAAACTGTCTGTAGAAGTCAGAAAGGGGGAGAGTTTAGTCAAGGAATATCTTGAGAAATCAGATGCAAACAAGCAAACTCTCTGGGAAGCTAAGATGAAAGAGATTTATGATGATGTGCTAGGACAGATTCAGAGTGTGAAGTTCCATACCTATGATACAGTAGTTTGGATGCACAATCAGATTCTTCCTGACTTTCCAGCTGATCTAAACATCATTCCTCACCATCTGAACCCCCTGGCCCTTGTTGTTCCAGCTCCTTAGCCTACCTTCTCTCCTAAACCTGAAGGCTATGAAGGTCCTCCTCTAGAATCATATGCTCGGGTTTGGGAGGCAGACCCAACAGACATATTCTTCCAAGCTCCTCCTGAGATTAACATTTCAAAGAAGAAGATAAAGTATGGTGATGGTGCCTCAGCAAGCAGGTCAGCTCCCAGGAATGAGAATTGTATGAAAAATTAATTGACAAAGAGAAGAATTTATGACAGAGAATTTGGAAGGAACAACTCTGCTGCTCCTCCAAAGCCTCCAAAGTACTATCCCAAGCCCTACAGCTACCAAAGAAGACAACAAGAGAAGAAAGACAAGCAGCATCATCAAGTCTAATCATAGAGAATTATGAGAGTGTGGATATGATTCATGTAGAAATGATTCTCTTTTGGACAATCTTATTTATATAACTTCTAATTTTAATCATTTACTCCTTGATTATATTCCTATGCTTATTGCACTGTTGTCTCTATTGCATATCTAGTTTTTTATGTCTATATAATTCACCTTAGTGTAAAGGGTTCTGACTTCTACAAATAGGAGGGAGATTGTTGAGTATTGTATCCACAATAACCCAGATTTGGTGAAGTCACCCTTGAACTAAGATGAATTAAGTTGTATTTGATGTTTTATTTGAGTTATGTGTTTGCAGGACTATATTGCCAAGTGTGGACCAATGACAGTCTACAATGGGTCACCAAACACAGGACCATACAATGTAATCCCTCATTGTGTGATCCATGGTGTTGACTCATGTGTAGCCTCTCTATTGGGATACATTTCTTTTTCAAGCACTAGGACTGATTGGAAAAAGAAATGTTACTGAATTTATTGAAGAAGAGAAAATTCTGTTGAATAAATTTTTTCTAAGTCTTTCACTCGAGTAGTATTTTATATACTCGAGTTGAATACTTAGTCATTACTCGAGTAAGTATATCTGTACTCGAGTAAGGGAATTAGCTCTCGAGTAGTTAAAATATAGCTCTTGAGTAGCCAAGTCAATTACTCGAGTAGATCATCTCTTATTCTCGAGTTAACAGAATTGCCTCTCTGAAAATTTTTTAAGTCATTTACTCGAGTAGTCATATTAGTACTCGAGTAGATTGATCTTTTGTCTCAAGTTATAGAAGACAGAATTTTGTGTTGTTTTACTTCACTCGAGTAGTCAAGATCATGTACTCGAGTAGTCTATCTACTACTCGAGTAGTCCAGGTTTAACACTCGAGTGAAAAACTTTTCATCCCTCAGAATTTTTCAAAGTCCATTTGTACAACCCGTATTCGTCGAGAGTGGGTCCTACCACTGCCAAGTCAGCAGAAGTCAAGGTCAACAAGTCAAGGTCGGAGTCAAAGTCAACATTCAAGATCGCGGAAGGCCTGGGCGAGTATAGGTGAGCTCCCCTCGCATACTCGCTAGGTAGGCGACTAGGCGAGATACTCGCCCAGCCCGTGCGAGTTCCCTCTGGAAGTCGCCTAGTTGCCAGGGGGTGGGGTATAAATATGACCCCCCCTCCCCTTGCATTTGCCTATAAATAGGACCCCAGGGGTACGAGGTGAGGCACTTGAAATCCTCAGCAGGATACTCGCGCGCTTCAGCTTCAGGATACTAACCAAGTCTTCGGATTCCTTTTACTTAGAGCAACTCGCGTCTTTGTGACTTTGCCAGCTAGCTTCCCTCGTACCCAGTTCGGCCATTTTTGGTTGAGAAGGGGCTGCTCCTTTCGAGCATCCGGGTACGTGGTGGGTCCTTCCTGCCGCAACGTCTGGGGTCCTGTTTGACCTGTCCCTTCTTTCTTGTCACCCTAGCCATCCGATCTTGCTTCTGAGCCAGTAACCTTAGGCGGCTTTGGTCCGAATTCTGAGGTTAGGATTTTCCTGGCTTCAACATCATTACTCAAGTAGTAATATCCATATACTCAAGTAGGTTATCTCCTCTCGAGTACTCCAGTTCCAGTTCTCGAGTAACCCGTTTTCTTCTCTCAGAAATTATTCTAAGTCTTTGACTCGAGTATTCCTTCTACCTCTCGAGTAGTTAAATTTCTATTCTCTCGAGTAATACTTCTTGTACTCGAGTAGTTCAACTCCACGTCTCGAGTAACTATATTAGCACTCGAGTAAGTCTTTGTGTACTCGAGTAGTTACTCATTATTTCTGGATTTTCTCCAAGTCATCTACTCGAGTAGTCTCATTCTACTCTCTCGAGTAATCTTATTAAGTACTCGAGTAGATAATTGTTTACTCGAGTAATTCAGTCAGTCTTTTCCAGAAAATTGCTAAGTCCAGATTTGACGGGAATTTCAAATGTCGTGACGTGATTGGTCCACGTGTACGTCATTAAGGCAAATTATGACCGTTAGAGAGATCTTATATAAGGTCTTGTCAAAACCGACCAACCCTAAGGGGGCTATCAAGAATTATTCTAAGAATTTCTGAATCATATTCTCTCTGTCTAAAAACGGAAGCCGCCCCCGCCGATCTTCTTCGTGCAAGTCGCTAGGGCTTTTGATTCAAGAGATTCAGATCAAAATTGACTTCTAGATCGAGATTGTTGTTCATCTCCTCATCTTCTCTCGGATCGTGTGAAGTCAAAGAATTTCAGATCCAATTCTTACCGAAGTTCTTCTTCAACCTATTCTTATAAAACCGCAAAGATCAAGAGGAAGACCTTGGCTGACTGTTTCTAGATTTGAGAAATTATTACTGTTTGTATTTCATTATTCTCAATTTAATTCTTGTAGGAGATTTCTCTCCGAGTGTAGGAGCTCTTGCCTCCGAGTTGTAGGAAGTGTTTATCTTCCGAGTGTAGATCCGTGTTGTGCATCGAGATTGTAGGAACTTTGTTCCGAGGCGTAGGATTGGTTTTCAATCCGAGATAGTGGAGTAGCCGAGTCTAGTGCTTTGCTAGATCAGTGAGGGAAAGTGGATGTACCCAAGGTTGGGGAATCACTATAAATCTTTTGTCGTTTGTGATTGCTTGGTCCGCGCGGAAAGGTTGCGGTCTGGCGACCTGTCGGTTTGAGCGGACTCCATAGCAGCTAGCAGCAAAGTCGGTGGCTTCCTTCTCAGTTCGTGCGGATTGTTTCCTCTTGTCAGTTCTTCTTTTGTTGTTCTCGGGTACATCGACGAATCATATCTCGCCATGTATGCTTGCGTTGTAAAGAAGTTTTTTTTGATAATACAAGATCTTTGCTCTGCTTTGTGCATTTGATTTATTTGACTCAAGAGGGTTGAGTGTTCCTGCGTCTGCTTTTTCGTTTTCCGCAAATATCAAATTTTTTCAATTTCATCCGCTTTTGTGTTCAAATGAATGATGTTTGTTAGGTGATCCTTAACGAATGACGATTTAACCCATTTGAGTCTCACTGTTTTATGAAATCGCATATTCAAAAACTTATAATATGTATATTTAAGAGGTCATGCTTCCAATCTCAAACATGAAGCCAATTAGCCAAAAAATACATGAAAGGATTATTTGCTAGCTTCACAATGAACACATGATCAAAAACATAATTAGAATTTGTTGACTTTGTCTATCTACTTTTCATGCAACCCTGCAAACACTTCAGTTTTGCACTGAAGTGCAGTGTAAACAGCACTGTATTCCACTATGAGTATACACATGACACGTGTGATAGTGTAAGAATTGAGCTAGAGTTGCAGTATGAAGTTGAGCGCATAGGATTTAGAGCAAAAATGAAATAGCAAAGTAATTAATGAATGTAAAGTGTTTAGATCAACTATTGAAAACAATGCAGAGCGTAAAGGTTAGAACGCGGTCCAACAAATATGGGTTATGGTAGAAATGGAAGCCATAAAGAGTAATGAATCTTATATGAAAATGCAGTAGAAGAAAAGCCCGCTTTAGTGATCGATGGTGGCGAGTGGAAGAGCCGTCGCTCAACGGATAAAGTTACCCTTATCAATGGGAGATGTTGTGCGAATACCGACAGAAACTAAATTATCAACTCTCTCCAAGAACATTAAAAATTCGTCCGTGAGTAGCTCTGCCGACTGGAACATTTAGAGGAGCTCCTGCATCAATCACTTTCATTCCTTTCATCAAACCATCTGCGACACTCATAGCTACAACTCTTGCGAGGTCGGCTGACCGCGAGGTCGCCTGACAGCGAGGTCGTCTGACCGCTGAAGTCGCCGCGAACAGATGAATTGAAACTGAGCTACTTCCTAACCGCAACTCCTGATCGCCTAACCGTCATGGTTGCCTAACCGTGAGTTGAGCGAACAACTTTATTCAAACTGCAACTCAGTCCGACAAAGGCAAACTGTGATATAAAGCTGGTAAACTGCCGAAGAAGAAGACCACCTAATCACTTATCCGCGACCTGCTGCTAACCGCCGCCGACTGCAACCAGTTATCCGCACTGCCTCAGTTTCCTGACTGGCAAGTGCTAGCCTCACAATCTGCAAACACAACAATAAATTTGGTCACTCCACTTAGCTGCACGGTTAGAAAATCTTAACCACCGGGTTTAACCCGAGTTTCAGTACTTACAGTTTCTATTATTCTTAACAAGACCAACACACTTATTTATTGGCGGGCAGGATGATACCATCACCGCCCAGGGGGAAAGAATAACCGCCAATGCCATGACAACTATCATCATCAGTCCACCCAACAGGCGAATTGTCACACCAGACCGCACATGCAGTTAAGTCCACTAGTCCGCACAGCAATGCAGACAACATCCTCAGTCCGCGTGGATTTGATTAGATAACCAGACAGTCACGCGACCTGAACCTTAACCACACCAAGC
Organism: Platanthera guangdongensis; assembly: GCA_039583875.1. Classification (NCBI taxonomy): domain Eukaryota; kingdom Viridiplantae; phylum Streptophyta; class Magnoliopsida; order Asparagales; family Orchidaceae; genus Platanthera; species Platanthera guangdongensis. The sequence continues at coordinate 17,752,209 of CM077162.1, forward strand.
GGCGGTCTGGCGGTCTCCGCGGTCTCCCTAACCAGACCGTGCAGTCTGCGGTTAGCTAAAGCTAACCACATAGTTACACTCTAGGGAATCTGCTAAGACAGGCCGCGAGAACAATCATAGCCATGAACTTGGCTATTCGCCAATCCTATCCACGCTAACCTTGGGTGATCTGTGCCGTCTGCACCATCTTGATCTCTCATTTCCTACCTCAACAATTTCAACACTCCTCTTGAAGTGAGAACTGGAAGACAGTCCAAGCAGTCTTCGTAACCGCACAAATGGTCCCTTTGACAATGATTTTGTGAAAATATCAGCGACATTATCCTGCCTCTACACGTATTCCATCATCAAAGATCCCTCCAACACCTTCTCCTGAATGAAGTGGTGCTCAATCTCGATGTGCTTTGTCCTCACATGACAAACTGGATTGGTAACCAGCTTGAGAGCACTCTCGTTGTCACCACATAGCATAGTCGGACCTCACACCTCCTCGTAGATGTCTTCCACCATTCACCTTAGCTTCGGGAAGGGGGGAGGGCTCAACTAAGTTATGTGAGCAAGAGCAGAGGGGTGAGGGTCTATATATTACATTAAGAGGGTGGCCACCTCTTCATTCCCCGGTATGAGATTAAGGGTGGTGAGGAGGAGTTGGATTTTCCTCCTCCAGCTGTTTTGGACAACTAGGCTCATCAGGGCAACCCAGAGGGAAAGGAGGGGGGAAATGGGATTGGGCCTCACCTTGGACCATGTTGCTTGCCCCAAGAGGGGTGGCAGTTATATCAAAGCCCATATGACTGGAATAACCCATGGTGAGTTTGGTGGGTTGGGGGTGGTGAAGCATCTTTTTGAACAAAATTCCATAAAAAATATGGATTTTTGAGTGTTTGACAAAAGTCAATCCTAGAGGTGGTCCCCCATGCTGGTCAAGGTCAAAGTAGGTCCACGTCATCGGGTGACGAGTCAATGTCGGGGTAATGTGTCATAATTGGTGTGCGCACGCTTTTCGATGAATGATAATACTCGGTTTGACCACAAATTGACCACCCGTGATCGAAATTGACCGGCGCGAACTCCGTTGACTTAATATTGGGCATACAAATCTAATGCCACCAACCGGGGTCAAATCGGAGTTCGTTTGCTCAATAATCAATATTTGCGTGTCGCGGCATGTCGCGGCGTGTCGCGGCGTGTTACAACGGTCAAAACAGACATTTTTACCGTAAGACCTCATATTGCAACGTCCCCAAATAGGGTCACCTCCTACCTTTTTGAGCCTTGGGTAGAGGTTTGAGTCACTTTTATTGGGTCCACTAAAATTTTAGTGACCCAATAAAAGTCAGGATGTTTCAATTATCCACCACTCCAGTTACTTCTTCTACCTCAGCTCTTCTTTCGGGCACACTAGGAGCATCACCCCCTGCTTCTTGAACAAGAAGCACCTGCCTCTACGCTAGATGAAACCGGTGCTCCTTGACATACATGCAGCTCTACTAGAAGATCACCAGCAGCTTCTTGTCTGCCATCCACCCTGCTCTCATGTAGTTCAACAAAGGAACTACCCTGTTATCATGTCAACTCGTTAAATACCACATCTCTTGAGACGACAAAATTCTTTATCTCAGGATCCATGCACTTCTAACTTTTCTTCCGCTTGTCGTAGCCAATAAAGACAAGGTTCCTTACCTTCACATCCAGCTTCGTCCCGAGCGCGTCTGGTACGTGCGCGTAGCAGGTGGATCCAAACACTCGAAGGTGACCCACGCTAGGATTCTCCTTGAACATGAGCTCATATGGAGACTTCATGTTGTTGGGGCTTAATGACATCTGGTTGATAACATAAGCTCTGTGGGTCATTCCTCCGCCCAAAAGGCTTGAAGAATTCTTTTGGAGTGAAGACAACACTTGCAGGTCTCTGCCAAATGACGAATCTTCCTCTCTGCAATACTGTTTGGTTGTGGAGTATGTACACAAGAAAGCTCCCTCTGGATTACATGCTTTTTACATAAGTTGAGGAACTCATTTGAAGTGAACTCTTTTCATTATCTGTTCTCAACCTCTTTATCCGCAGATTCAATCGACCTTCCATAAGCTCCTTGAATTCCACAAACTTCTCGAATACCTCTAACATCTCCTTCATGAAATATACTCAGGTATATCTAGTGAAGTCATCAACCAAAACCAACATATATCGGCTACCATCGAGACTGAGGGTGATGGTTGGTCTCATCAGGTCACCGTGAATGCATTCTAGCGGTGCCTTGCACCTAGATAGGGACTTGTCAAATAGAAGATGATAAACCTTTCCATACTGACACCCAACACAAACATGATCGTCACAAAGAGATGATAGACTAGGCAGGTCTTTCACCAGACCTTTTGCCGACATAGCCTTCAGCTTGTCCATCCCGACATGTCTCAGACTTTCATGCCAGATAACCGAGTTGTCGTTATCCCTCATTTTTCCAACATAAGAACTTATTGACAAAATAAGCAAGTATTCGCTCTCCTCCCAACATGAGTCACGCAAGCTTTCACCGCTGAAACATTTCGAAGAAATTCCACTTATGTCGGACCGAACAGAACGTTATACCCAACGTCCACAATATTAGTCACCGAGAACAGATTCTTTTTCACTCTTGACAAGTGATACACTTCGCAAAGTGAGTGACCCCTTATCACTGCCTAAAGAAATCGCTCCCTCCTTTTCCACTACATGCACAGTATCATCAGCAATTACGATAACATCATTACCTGTGTATGCCTGCAAAGAAGAGAATTTTGACTCGTCTTCGGTGAGGTGATGACCACACCTTGAGTCCACGATGCAGTGCTCTTGAAAGTTGATGGAGGCCATGACACAAACTGATGTTACCGTCATATCTGCCATGAAGCAGTTCTTCCATCCGCCTTCTTCCTTCATGGATTCGATCAACTCCTTTGTTAGTAGCTCGCCCCGGCTGAAGATTAACTCTGCAATCTTTTTTTGATGTGACCAAGCTTGTTGCACCTGCAGCATATTAGTCTTCCGTTCTTCCCTTCATCTTGCTTAGGAGTCTTGCTTCTTTTCTGTTGAGATGAAGTTGAAGGACCATCATCCACATGTCTTTTTTCTTCCGGTCTTATCTCTTCTTCTTGCTAGAGTAGAAAACTCCACTATCTCCCCCTGAGATAGAAATTCTAGTCATCTGTCTTGCCAAGCTCTCCTGTGAAGACAACACATTTTCCAGCTCAAGCAAAGATAATTGATTGGTTCATCCATGCACAGAAGTAACAAATGTCACACATATTCCTTTCACAGGCCGCGAATAATGCGCCTATCCAGCTTCGCCCCTGAGATAGACTCTTCCGGGTCTAATGTTGAAATCTCAACACAAAAATTCTTCATTTTTAAGAAGAAAGATGATATGAACAAATCTCACTGAGTTGCTCTCGCAAACTCATTTTCTAAGAATTGTAGCCGAGCTACGTTCTTTTTATTGAACATCTCATTCACTAAGAACTATAACAAGTGGCGGAACTAAGATTTTGAAGTCGCACGGACACAATTTAAGTACTGTCAATTTGGGGAGTTCGGGGGGCAGCGCAGCTTGAGCGGGGGTTTGGGGGCAGTGCCCACAAAAAAATTTTTTTTTGCAAACGGGTGACCCTCCTAACTCCTAAGCAAACTAAAACAGAAAACCGGGGAACAAGAGTAATTACCAATGGTGTGTTCCAGCAACAAAAGACGATTGGAGCTCCAAATCAACCCTTCACGATGGATTCCAGCAACACAATGGTGTGTACCTAACATTAAAATGCTAGAAGATTATCACAATGGTGCGTTCAAATCAACCTTTCACAGAAATCTGGACTGAAATCAGTCCAGAGTTCAGTCCAGATTTCAAGAAGAAGAAGAAGAAGAACCTCCTGTCCAGAGCTAGTTCGGTCCAAAACCGGTCGGGCACGTGCCGGAAGAAGAAGAAGAACCTCATGTCTAGGGCTTGTTCCGCCCAAAACCGGTCGGGCACGTGCCCTACCGTGCCCAGGGCTAGTTCCGCCCATGAGTCTATAACTAATGATTTTTGGATGTTTATACTTTATGATATATGAAATTTGCTCATGTTGTGCGAATGACAAAAAAACAGAGTAATTTTTGACGTTACCATCCACAGTACTGACAAAGAGAATTTCTGCACTGGAGTAAGTAGTATAAAATATTCCATCGGTTTGGAAACTTTTTCTTTAAAAACGAACAACTTTGTCAAAACATGAATTTTTAAACATTTACCCTCATTTGGATGGAGATCCTCTACATTTCATATTTAGTAGACAGAATTAGTCCTCAAAAAAATTAGTGGACAAGATTTTTTTTAATTATAAAAATTGGAAAAAATTGGAAAAAAACAGAACCTATTGGATCAAAAAATAAAAAATCTCAAAAGATTCCGACTCTCAAATAACAGGCATGATGATGCAAGTTGTAGACTTTTTTTTAGGAAATTGTTATTGATATTCCATAAATGGATATTTATAACCCAATAATATTTGTACCTAAATGTGATATTTGTACTCATTCTTGATATTTATACCCATATATAATAACTACATTGCTGAACACATAAATCTCCGTGGCACTCCCAATCACAACATAAATCGGCGGCAAAACTCAAAAACCATAACAAAAATTATCAGGGTTTTGAAAACCGGACCGGACATCGAACCGGCGGAGGGAGAGGTTCAAGGTTGAACCGGTCCAACCGGTTTAACCGGTCCAACCGGTTTAACCGGGGTCGAAACGTTATATATATATATATATATAATTAGAAAATAAAAAAATAATATTTTTATGCGCCGCACATGCACGCTCTGATTATTTTTTGATGACAGTATTATGTAAGACAAAAATCAATCTCAACTCATGTATAATACGTGACAAATTTTTCATATTTATTCTATTTTCCTCATAAAATTGAAATAAATAAATAAACAATAGCATATTTTTTAGTTTGTACGCAAAAATATAATTGAAAACGAAATAAAAATGAAGAGATTTCGCCACTTTTAATACATACCTTAGTGAAATATTGCTTTATTTTATATTTACGTCTATATGTATATATGAGCATCTTCGCACGGGCTATGCCCGTGCTCGATGCTCTCGGACGGCCTTCGGCCGTATCAGGCGGGCTACGCCCGCCTGCGCACAGGCTACGCATGTGCTCGATGCTCTCGGGCGGCCTTCGCGCGCCTGCGCACGGGCGACACCTGTGCTCGAAGCCCTCGAGCGGCCTTCGGCCGCATCCAGACGGGCTCCTGGGCTTTCGCCTGCCTCCGCACGGGCTATGCCAAAATCCTGGCATTGAGTGCTCTCAAAACCAAGATCTTGACGTTGAGTGCTCACGAACAGGCGGCTCATGAACAGGCGTTCAGTGTGCACATGCATTGAGATAAATTTTTTCATATTTATTCTATTTTCCTCATAAAATTGAAATAAATAAATAAACAATAGCATATTTTTTAGTTTGTACGCAAAAATATAATTGAAAACAAAATAAAAATGAAGAGATTTCGCCACTTTTAATACATACCCTAGTGAAATATTGCTTTATTTTATATTTACGTCTATATGTATATATGAGCATCTTCGCACGGGCTATGCCCGTGCTCGATGCTCTCGGACGGCCTTCGGCCGTATTAGGCGGGCTACGCCCGCCTGCGCACAGGCTACGCCCGTGCTCGATGCTCTCGGGTGGCCTTCGCGCGCCTGCGCACGAGCGACACCTGTGCTCGAAGCCCTCGAGCGGCCTTCGGCCGCATCCAGACGGGCTCCTGGGCTTTCGCCTGCCTCCGCACGGGCTATGCCAAAATCCTGGCATTGAGTGCTCTCAAAACCAAGATCTTGGCGTTGAGTGCTCACGAACAGGCGGCTCATGAACAGGCGTTCAGTGTGCACATGCATTGAGTGCACACTCAACGCCTGTTCAACATGCGTTGATTGCATTCCACGCCTGTTGAATGATAAGGCATAGAGTGCACTCAACGCATGTTGAGTGGTCAAGCGTTGAGTGCATGAGAGTTTGCGAGCTGCAGAAGCGCCGCCACGCCAGATCACTGTCAAGGCGGAGGTACTATCGCGTAGGGCACGTGGGCGCGCCGTACTCCGGGGGCCGCGAGTGGCGGGTGCGATGCCGAGCTGGTGGATTGCGTCGAAGTGGGCGAAGACTGCCTATGCGGTTGAAGGCCGCCCAGAGCATCAAGCGCGGGCGAAGCACGTGCGGAGGCGGGCGAAGCCCGCCGGGATGCGGTCGAAGGCCGCCCGAGAGCATCGAGCACGCGCGTACCCCGTGCGAAGATGCTCGTATGATGGAGAACTCTATTTTTTTCTTAATTTTATAAGTATTATTTAGTTAATCAGAAGTATATTAATAATTAATTGTATATGATAAACCATGTATTATTAATAATTACAATAAGTGATAATAATTCTCAAATCTCAATATTGTGTCATCACTTTGGCAGATGTCCATTAATTTTGAAATATCCTAGGCAAGAAAATCATATTATAAATTTCTGTTGTGTAGCCGCTTCATTCATGCATTTTTTAATGTTTCAAGGATGGCACGGGTGTTATATTTTCAATAGACTTGATAAAAACTAAAGTACTATTTATTAATATATAATGGAGCAAAAGATTCTAAATATTTTTAAAAAAATCAAGAGCAATAATAAATCAAGCGAAATATTTTTCCCTTACATTATGATTTACACTAATACACTTGTGATATCATTTGTAATATAACACTTACTCAACTTAGTTTACCTAAAAAATTTTGATGCTCTCGATAGATAAAATTATTTGTGTTGTGCACATCAATACGCATAATTTATCATGACAGTCAATTTAATATGTATATATGTGTACTATGGATGAAACATTGATGTAAATGGAAGCGGGTGAAGCACTGAAGAAATCAGTGAGGACAAATACCGTGCAAAAATGTTAGTATTTTATCCTAAAAAATCATTCTCATCGCACCCAATATATTATATTTTCCAACCTAATTCTTTTGTCCTCTTTCAGTATTTTGAGAAAGTCGTTAGATAAACAAAATAAGCAAAAAATTTAAAGCTCTACCATGCCCAAAATTCCGTTAACATTTTGCTGCTAATTTCTAAATAATATTAGTAATTTTAAGATTTTACTATAAGAATATAATGTTAATTTGTATACATTATATAAACGTAGTAAAGATTTTATCCCATCGCCTCCGTCGTGCTTTCGCCGTCCCCCGCAGTCGAGTTTTCCGCTGTGCTTCCCCACCCTCAAGATTTTTGTCGTGCTTCCCCGCCAGCCAGCTTGATCGGCCTAAATGTTCACTTTCAGAAATCACAGGGTTCACATATGCGGTCACGGTGGAGGCCTCCTTCAGCAGCGGAGGTGGAGGCCTCCGTCACCAGCGGAGGTGGAGGCCTTCGTCGCCAGCGAAGGTGGCGGCGGCCTGAGCGGATCCCACTTCTGGGGTCGCAGGAGTCCGGCGACCCCGTCGGTGGGGTCAGGTCAGGCCGCCGCCGGCTCAGCAGGATAGTTGAGGTTGCCTCCTCCGCCACAGACACCGCCTCCGTAGCCCCACCAAAACCCACCTCCACCGCCAGCTCCCTTCATGACTTCCAACTCTGTAGCCGTCGCCGCTGTGCCGTCCGCCACTGACGAAGTTGACGCCCTCGCGATGTGCAAGACTGGTGCTTCAATGCTTGGACTCAGAGAGGGAGATAAGGCCGCCGATCAACGATGCTCTCTCCCTGCCTTTCGTCGCCTATATACACATCATTGGCTCATATCATGAAAACATTCAAATTTATATCATTTATATAAAAACAATTTACAAATCGCATAAAATTTTTATGTACAGAAAAGAGAAAGATTCCTACAAAAATAACATTAATTACAATCAACAAACGCCAACGGGAGAAGTGGTTGCGAAGGAGAAGGCTGCTGTTCAATCGGGGAAAGATTTCAAAAAACATAGTGAAGTTGATGTGGTCTTCGTCGGAGGGAGGGGGAGGTTGAGATGGGATCTGCGAGCCGTGCTTTGGTCGGGGTTGCGACGGGGTGGTGCCTAGGAGGAAGAGGCGGTTGAGATTTATTGAAGGGGTTGCGACACCGGAGAAGGGAGTTGCTGGAGAGGGCGACGGAGAAGAGCGGGGAGGTTGAGATCCAGCGAAAGCATGATATTTTCCTTCGTCATCTTCTCCTGGTGGCTTGCCGGACGATGCTGCGGGAACATGGAGCTCTCTCTCAGTCTCTCTTCTCCCTCTTTCTTCTCCCCTCTATGTGCCCCTCTCTCTCTCTCCCGCTCTGTTCTCTCCCCGGCCCTCTCCCTGCCCACCCACTCTCTCTCAATTTATATTAACTTTGAAGCGGTGATGAAGAGCGACACTGCTTTAGCGGTGGATGAAGAGCGGCAGGCGTTTTTTATTTAATTTCGTTTTTTTAAGATGAGGAAGCTGCGTGAGTGGGAAGCTGCTGTTGCTTGCAGAGGAAGTAGGCGGATGAACTTTTTGGGAAATTCACCTGCGTGACGGAGAGAAGAGAAAGACGCTTATTAAGTATAGATATATAATATATTATAATATTTGTTAATCAAAATTAAATGGCTTAGTGGTTTATCATTTTAATTTCGACAGAAATAGCGGTAGATTGAATCCCACTCCCTTCACATTTTGGCTATTATTTAATCACGGGCTCCTTCGCCCGCTCGGTTTAGTAAACCCGCCCCCGGTTCCCGGGTCACCGGTCCGCCCGCCCGGTTTTCCGGTTCTTGGGCGGTCCGCTGTTCTACCGATCCTCCACTCTTGACCGGACCGGCCGGTGATCCGGTCCGCAGTCCGCAGTCCGCCCGGTTGAACCGGCCGGTCCGGTCTGGTTTTTAAAAGGTTGAAAATTACAGTTTAAATCGGCAACCGAAGAGAGGGGTCGTCGACTGGCGGGGGGGAGGGGGAGGAACGCCGACGAGCATCTGCGAGCAAACGACGGCGAGACTGCGAGCGAAGAAGCGGACGAGTTACGCCGCGGGATCAAATTTAGGACGAAAAGACGAATGGCTTTTGGATACAAATATCCAGTTTATTTTAAAAATAAAGAGACTAATTTTTTAAAAATTTGGATTTGAATAGGTGATTGTTAACCGCAACCCATAATTGGCTAGTCGCACCCCAAAATCTCCCATTTTTCGCGCCTTTTCGAAATACGCCTTGTACATGCAATTTCAGGAAAAGTGTTCAACACGAAAGTTGTAGATATCGACGAGATCTATAACTTTTGTGTTAAACACTTTTCTTGAAATTGCATGTACAAGGCTTATTTCGAAAAGGCGCAAAATCTGGGCATATTTTCGAAGTACGCCTTGTACATGCATTTTTAGGAAAAGTGATCACAATATGTACAACTTTCGTGTTGAACACTTTTCCTGATATTGCATGTACAAAGCGTATTTCAAAAAAGCGCGAAAAATTGAGAGATTTTGAGTTGCGACTAGTAAAAGAACGGGTTGCGGTTAACAATCACCTTTGAATATCCATTTACCGGTATCAATAAGAATTCTTTTTTTTTAATACGAGCATCAGCGCACGGGCTACGCCCGTGCTCGATGCTCTCGGGCGGCCTTCGGCCGCATACAGGCAGGCTTGTTGCGCCTTTGCACGTGCTTTGGCAGACTCGCACTGGCAGTCGCTCGCGGTTGAAGCATCGGCTGCCTTAGAGCACTGATGAGGGGCTTATCCGTTGTTAAGATGGGCGTACAGAACATATGTAACATTTTTATGTAAATCATGTACAAATATGATGCGTATACAGTTGAAGATTATGACAATGTTCATAATATTATTACTTTATGTTCATTATAATATACAACACGTAGATGAGGGCAGAAAATTCTACATATGAAAAGCATAAGGCACAATGATTATTAAAGGTGTTGTCATATATATGTAAAGAACATAGCAAGTTCATTGTGATTGAAGATCGCATTATCTGACAGTTGAATCACTGTTAATGAACTCATGTAACTAAGTGGTGTGCACGCATAAGTGCAAATGTAGCTGCAAGGTATCAGAAGTTCAAACAGTGTTTGATGACATATTTTCTTCAGTGGCCCTGCGAGACTCTGCATTGATGGAAGATGTCAATTTGATTTAGGGGCTGAAGAACTGCTCGCAAGGGAAGCAGCAGGGGCAATGACTTCAGAGTGAGAGGATGGTCAATCTGCCATTTACAACATACAGGAGCAGTCAAATCATTGAAAGCCGATCCCGTAAATGGAAATTTAGAACTGCATGCGTTGTGAGAAAATGTAGAAGTGCAAATGTGAAGGTGATGTTTTGAACCTCAAAATAGATCACTGTCGTGCATTATTGGAACGTCCGTCGCCATCCCGACGGTCAGTGCCGCACGATCCATAGCAAAAAAACACTAACCCGAAAGGACTCTATCGTCGAAGATGTGATATTGAGGAGTCGATGTTGAGGTTTTGTGGTCGAGGAAGTTGGTGAGGGGGTTGATCGGGAGCGCAACATCAACTATTCGCGAGAAAAAAAACAGTTTTCAAATGTCGCAACCGTTTTTCATGACAAAAAAAGCAATCTAAATTGTCAATTTTCAGTGGAGTAATCGGGCCAGCAACATTGAAATGACCAATTGTTCAGGCAGAGAAAATTGAGATTGGTGTGCAAATGTGGAGTTGATGTTTTGAACCTCAAAATAGATCACTGTCGTGCATTATTGGCACCGCCGTCGCCAGCCCGACGGTCAGTGCCGCCTGATCCATGGCTAATGAGGCATAAGCAGAATAAGGTGCTTGTGGCGGACAAATACATTGAGAGAGCGGAGAAGGTTGGTTCATTGTTTTTCGTTCAAAAAAGAAGAAGCAAATTTGTCAATTTTGAGTGGATTGGGCAAGCGACACTGGAATGACAAATTGTTGAAGAAGAGAAAACTTGAAATTGGGGTTCCAATGTGAAGTTGATGTCCTGAACCTCAAAATAGATCAATGTCGTGCATTATCGACACGTCCGTCGCCGGCCCGACGGTCAGTGCCGCACGATCCATGGCTAATGAGGGATAAGCAGACTAAGGAGCTTGTGGCGGTCAAATACATTGAGAGAGGGGAGAAGGTTCTTTCACTGATTTATTTATGGAGCTTAACAGCTTCTTCCGTATATTATGTTGAAGTTTTTTTCCGGTTTTAGTTAGATTCAATCTCATATAGAAAGACTGGATTTCGTCCGCATAAACATAATGAATAGAAGCAATTACCACAGGAAAACCCGCCTCCAAGAGTATGCATCAACTTGGTTCTTCATTAGAAGACGCAATTACTGGGCCAAGCTTGCTCGTCCTGACACTGTGGCGGACCCAAGTGCATGAGTCGCACATCCACCCCGCCTATCCTCACTGGCGTGGAAGGATTCTAGTTCTAGTTTTTCTCAGTCTCATCTAGAGTTCTCGATTGACGGCGCACTTTCAGTTTCATGTTTTTGGGAATTTGAACTGACGTTATGGGAATTTTGATTTGTAAGATTATCATGATCGATGTGTATGGTTATTTAAGGGCGAAATTGCAGGAGTAAACTTTTTGAAAGTTCACTTTATTGGTTGGCACAGTTTAGGTTTTTTGTCGTATTTAGCAAACATATTCAATTTATAGTACTAATAAGAGCCAAACAACTCATAAGTTATCAAATTTTAATCTTCCATTTGTGGTCTCGTTACACAAAACTACAAACAATCCAGGCAATATTTGCTTCTCAGCCAACTGAGAATATCTTTAAAAACATCTTGATCGATAACAGGAACTGGCTTACCAATATGATAGTAGAGGAGCTCCTCTACTCCTTGTCGCCGGGAGAGAGCCCGCCCTCAGGGCGGGCGCGAAGGCTGCATTGGGGAAAGGCTCAGAAGACGTGGTAGCAATCGCCCACTTTGCCCAATGTGATGTACTTATTTCCAGTGGAATAGTTTATATCGCGCTTGAAAATTTTACAGTTTTCATAAGCATGCATTCTTCGTTTGCAATGAATCACCAAGTTGCTGATGACGGGCTTCTTTCCAGCTCCCTCTTTGAAGAGATTACAAACATATCGGCTTTCAACCAAGTAATGGTTATCACACATGCTAACACTGCATGTTTATTTGTAATTGTCGTAGTTCAGAGGAATATATGTTCTATTTAGGACAGTTGTGGCGGTCAGAGAAGTTATATTTCCATCTGTCACATGCTAACAATTAACTCCCCCTACTTATTTTTATAAAAAATCAAATGGGTTTTTCGTGTTTTCATAATTTTTTGTGGAGGCTAATTAAAAAGTAGGACAAATTCAAAAACTTATGAACAATATAAATACAGATCTTTGAGCATTGAAAAAATAAGGTTGACTCTTAAGTTCACACGAAGGGATGAAGTGGTCAGCTTGATTTAGGGGCTGAAGAACTGCTCGCAAGGGAAGCAGCAGGGAGAATGACTTCAGAGTGAGAGGATGGTCAATCTGCCATTTACAACATACAGGAGCAGTGAAATCATTGAAAGCCGATCCTGTAAATGGAAATTTAGAACTTCATGCGTTGTGAGAGAATGTAAAAGTTCTGAAGACATTGTGATAAATGTGCAATGCATTTCTTCTTTATAATAATCTCTACATTTAATCTAAGGTCCTTCAAGCAAGCTTCATTTAATATTTTTGTTGTAGTCTTTTAAGTCGAGATATCTTTTGCGGCTATGTAGACAGATGTGTACTAAACTATTCCATCAGTAGCTACTTGGTAACTGAGGTCTCTCATTCAATGGTAATGTTGTACCAATTAGCACCCGAACTTCTTGAAGATGTTTTGATCCATTATTATTCGACAGGCAATTATTTTGTAAGTCGTACATTTTTGACATGCAAATGTCCTTCCTAAGCGGAAGCATACAGTTTGTCGTGAAAGGCCTAACCGCCTTTACAATGTGACCAAATTTGTTTAGAATTCAGCACATAATTTATGGGATTAGAGAGTATGGAAGTTTCGCAGTAAATGCCACAACAGTTACGTATTCTCTATCTTTGAGCTATTATTTATTAACTGTAATAAAGCCAATCGGGGAACTAAATATTGTAAGCCTTTGAAGCCTTGGTGCGTTGGCAAACCTTCACCGAAGGAACATGATATTCATAACAACATGTAGTTCAAAGATTGAATGCAGGGTGATTTAGAGATTACTGTAGTCAACACATATACAAACAGTATATATTGTAAATATAGCAGATTATAATGAGAAAACTAATCAGTTCTTCTTAGCGCTCTACTAATATATGCTTGAATGTTGATTAGGTGAGTCCTATTCCACCATACAAAAGACAGCCTACAATAATGTATCAACAAATTACATTAATTTCCATTGCTTTTGTGATAGCTCATACAAAGAATTTTAAGAGTGTCTGTAGGAATCAACCGGGAAGAGCAGCGGAAATCTGTAGCAAAGAGCAGCGGAAATCTGTAGCAAAAAACAGAGAGGAGAGTAGAGAAAATTACCTAGCTGTGGTGGCGGGGTGCAGGAACAGCAGGTGCGACGCAGATGCGAAGGAAGGGGATTTTGCGAAGGAAGGGGATTTTCAACTGTGAGGGAGAGCTGTGAACCTGCACGTAGGCGAAACCGGGGAAGGCTGAAATCAGAGGGTCATATACGAAATCGAGAATCAAGGTTCAATATCGGAAAGAGCATAAACAGAAGATGCGGTGCGGTACCTCCGACGGACGTGGGGATGGACTGAGAACGCCTCCCTGAAAGACAGTGGGCCTGTTGGTCGGGTGAGGAGGAGAAGCGAGGGAAATGGCGGAGGAAGAGAGAAGCGACTGAGGAGAAGATGCGAAGGTTGGGGGAAATATAGCCGTGGAAACAGCGGCAGCATATGCGGTGGAAGGGGCACGCGGCGGGGGCGGCATGCGGCGGGGGCGGCACGCGGCGGGGGCGGCACGCGGCAAGAGCGGTGCGAAGGCGCGGGGAATGGTGAGGGGAGGGGGTGCCAGCGATTTCGCCCGCCATAGCCGCGAGGACGCAGCATGCGAGCAGCGGTGGGAGGGTTTTATCGCCATTTCGCCGTGACCGAAGCAGGGGAGGAGCGGCGGGAGGGCTTTATCGTCATTTCGCGTGACCGACGACTCCTGGCCGAAAATCCTTATTAAGAGCAACTCCACGGGTCTCCATTCTCTAAAATGGAGCCCGGATTGCCTCCAACGGATCTCCATTGTGGGCTCTAAAAATAGAGATCTTCTCTCTCCACCTCTAAATTTAGAGGCAGGAGAGAGAAAATAGAGGGGCTGCAATTGTTTTTAATGTATTTTTTTTATTTATTATTGTTTAAATTAGGTATTTATAAAACTCATTATTTCAATGTATTGCTCGTAATCGTCAATATATTTTTTCAAATATGACATGTAATATATCAATAAATTTGTTTTTTCAAGACCTACAAAATGAGACTAATATTAAATATTTTTTAATTAGTATTGATCATGCTAATACGAACCTGAAGTCACCGTGTCGCCCGGCGATCGACGAACGTCGATCGGCGCTCGACGAACGCCGATTGGAACTTCACGGTGTCTAGCGGCGATCGAATTTCGTCGAACGCCGATCGACGAACGTCGAGCGCCGATCGACGAACCTAAAGTTACTGTGTCGTCAGGCGATCGACGAACGTCGATTGTAACTTCACAGGGAAAGCATTGAAAAATAATATTATGTTCTATACATTATATATATTATATACATATATTATATATATTTATATAAATAAAATAATATCATGTTCTCCAAATATGGAGAACATGGTTGGAGTTGCTCCTATCATGTTCTCCATATTTGGAGAACATGGTACAATGGGGATCTCTATATTTAGAGATCCCCATTGGAGATGCTCTAATATAGATGACTGGATTTATTTATATATATATATTCCATAATAACAACCGCAGAAAGACAGAACACAACAGACGAACAACTGCACCGCGCTCACGACGAACAACACTGTAAAAAAAGAGGCGATAACCCTTGGAAGCAGCAGAAATTGAGCAGATTAGTTTTTAGTTCTCCCCACCAGAAATCTCGATGGATTTCACCTCAGGCTTCTTCACCTCCTCCTTGGGGACGGCAACAGCGAGCACGCCGTTCTCCATGGACGCCGTCACGCGGTCCACCTTGGCATTATCCGGGAGGCGGAAGCGGCGGAGGAACTTGCCGCTGCTGCGCTCCACGCGATGCCAGCGATCGTTCTTCTCCTCCTGCTCTTTCCTGCGCTCTCCGCTGATCTGGAGGACGCGTCCTTCCACGATCTCCACCTTCACTTCCTCCTTCTTCAGGCCGGGCAGATCGGCCTTGAAGTAGTGCGCCTCCGGCGTCTCCTTCCAGTCGATGCTGGTGTTGGCGAAGGCGGCGGCCTCCGTCGCGTAGGCGGAGCGCGGGGCGGAGTCGAAGAAGGGGGCGAGGCCGTCGAATGGGTTCCATACGTCGAGGGAGAAGGGGTCGAAGATGTTGCTCCGGCGAACGATCGACATGGCTAGTTGTTGATTGGGAAGTTCAGAAAAATGAACGGGATTGTTTTTTTGGGAGAGATTGCAGATTGGATGTCGATTAATTATCAGTGTGGATTGAGAAAGGAGATGGCAGGAAATGTAAATTTATAGAGGAGAAAGGAAGCGGTGAGAAACTTCTGGAGAAATGGAGCTGCTTCTGGAAGAGCCTGGATTACTATACTCTTCCAGCCTCTTCCACAAGTAATTTTTTCCTGCGCTCCAAAAAAAAAAAAATCCTCGGATATATGATTTTAAATAATGAGTTTTGTTTGTTTGTTTTATTATTGTGAAGCATGTATTGACAGCTTGAATTTCATCTGCTCTCAAAGAAGAGAACGTTACTACTCTTCCACAGGCTTGAAGTTCCAGAGTCTGCTCCCGGGATTTTGATGCCGGCAGTCCTAAATCAGCGGTGCAGATCCATCTAAAGATGTCTACAGCTGTTATGTATTCAAAGTCACTTGTAAATATTAATTAATAAACTTACACACAAAATGTAGTTTTGCAGGTTCTCTAGTATGCTGTGGGATATGAAATTTTTTTTTGTTGTGTCCGACGTACGCATAAAAATAAATTTTTATGTGATATATAACATACAACAAATTTTCTCGTGCAAAAACCTTCTCGTGAAGGGGTTTATTTTGGTTCCGTGTGAGAGGCCTTATTTTTACTGATACGCACGAAACAAGTGTGCGTATTACACGCAAGTGCACGTGCCGGTTCAAGTAATAAAGAGAGAATAAAGATCGTTTTCACGGAGAGGTGGTGAATTTGGTGCTTGCAATTACTAGTTAGACTTTTTCTCTAAATCCAAGGGACACAGGATGATGATTTTGATTTAGTAACTAAATGATGACGAATTTCTAAAATAAGTTAAAATAAACTATATTACCTTAGGAGTAAACTTTTAGATTCAGATTGGAGAAGTAATCTTATGCGGTGATTTCCTATGTCTACAACAATGAATTTATAAATGATGCTTTGTGAAAATGAGTGGTAGAAAATCTTGCAACGATTTTAGAGTAGACAACCGTATCTCTCGATATCGGAGGTCCCTAGTCCTCTATTTTCCCTCGAGTGAAATAGGGAACCGATTAGAGATTGAAAACCAGAGTTGGTAACACTAAGGAGAAATCTCTTTCTCCCTCTAAGTGCTATATGAAATCCATAACGCATTTACGCAACTCCTCTCTCGATTTATGGAGCGTAGTAAATAGACGAAACTGTGATCAAATGCTTCAAAATATAGATTATGAATTCAATAAAAGTAAATCCACCATACAATTACAAAGATAAAACTAAAGATCATTCATCACACAAGACATAGTACTTTCACAACACAAGATCGAGAGAATTAGTTCATGACGACAAAAGGAAACCACAAGTATGAGTAGATCTTACAGCACATGATGACAGAAATTAAAAGCTTGCAGTGTTTCGCTCTCTGATTCGGCCGAAATTCGTCCGTCTTTCTTGCCCGGAACTAGCCCTAAAGGAAGAACTCTTCTTTTTCTCTTCTCCAACCAACAATGGATGATAATTCCCACTTCTGAATAATCCCCCAAAAAAAACGTCCAGCCCTTTCCCAAAGGATGCCTCTTTCTATTTTTGCAAATGACGCAATTTTCGAATTTTAAAATTTGAAATTCGTCCAGAGGTTGCAACATTTTCTCCATGACAACATATTTGACAAAATCCCTCTTCCCAGCCATTCTCCTTAGCTTTTCTTGCACGAACACCTAGGAAAAAGGCCATATTAGTCATTAATAAAAATAAAAGTGAATTTGCTTGCAATTAGACTTCAACTGTACGAGTTTTTCTCCCGAATCAACGAGCAAAAAGGTCCAAAACTTGAGCTAGATAACTTCTTTTTGAGAAGTTATCATTTACCAGTCATGCGGTTACGACCGCATGAATCAGACCTCTAATTTTTATTTTGGATCTCCCTTGGTCAGCATTCCATAAGACAAAATTCTCTGCTTCCCGGGCTTCGATCTTTATGCGGGACATGGAGGCAATAACTCCTTCCAAAGGGGGAGAATATTCAGGCCGGACTACATTTCAAAATCTAAAATCGAGGAAATAAGCAGGGTTTACCGTGTGGCGGAACCGCGAAAGCAGGAGCGAATATAAGTGGGTCGGCAGCACCCCCCAAGACTTTGGATTGCTCTCGTAGAACCAATGAATTTTGACTACTTAGACGTCAAAAACAATGTCTGAATAAGAGATAAAATGGTCCGAAAAGGTGGAGACGTTTAAATATTTTTTTTGATTGAAAGAGGAAAAAGATGACATGAGTGCTAACTAATTCAATTAATTTTTGTGGAGAAAACATGTGCAAATCTAGTTGAAAAATCTGAAACCAATTTTGACCTTGTAAAGTCCACTTTTTTCTTTACTTATAGCTTCTTCAGAATCTATGAAAAAAAACACTACCGTCATCTTCGATACGAGACAACACGACACTTTTTTACTCAACTCTTGTAATTTTGTTTATTTTAGTAGTGTCATTTTATTACACCTTAAGTGTACACGAGATCAGATGAATTTTGATTACGAGTTTGTCAAACTTCTTAAACGGTACAGCCCCCCTTATTGAAATTCTCATTCTCTGCAGTAGAAGCATGCGTCCACAAATTTTTTAAATACACTTTTATTGCAACCTATACTTTGTAGCAATGATGTCATCTAAAATATTTTCTTTGAAACCAATATTTTTTTCTTAAATTTATTTACTTCATTACACAAATATTTAACTCAAATACATGAACAACAAAATAAATTTGAATTGTTGATAGTCTTTACATTTTCACATCTCAAATTATTGAAAAATTAATATTATGTGTATTGCAACCAAAATCAAATCAGCATCACACAACATTTCATTAGGTTTGAAAGTTGATTAAAAATAGACATACGTCTCTAAATAGATAAGCTATAATAATAAACAATTCTTTTTTGTTATCCAATTGTGTTATTTTACTTGTGCAAATTTTTGTATAGATAATGATCATAAAAAAAAATCTTTGCCTTTTGATTGACCTCCCTAATCAAATTTCCTGGATCCGCCCCTGAGCAGAAGCAATGCGAAGGAAAAACTAAAAGTTTATTAAGTGTGGCGAACCTATTCGAAGGTCGCGTGCGATCAAAATCGGTTTTCCACTACAAAGACCGAAAATTTTCACTATCCACAGGAGAAAATCTTCTTATATGGGCAGTGGGCCGGGCTTAAGTTGGCATTATAAAAAAAGAGGAAATAACTCAATTTCAAAACTAAACAATTATGTCATGTGAAAACCACATCTACCTGACTGTTTATATTTAGGCTCTATTTGTTTGGGCGTTTTGCAACTCCGTTTTGGGCAAACGCCGCCGGAAGGAGGGTAAACAAATGAACCTCCGGCGGCGTTTGCTCCGTTTCCACCCTCCCGCCTTGAGAAACGCCCAAAAAAGATCAGTTTGGAGCAGCCACCTCCTCCCTCCGGTTCGAACTCTCCGTTTCCACCCGCCGGATCGACCCTCCACCGCTAAAACAAATGAAGCCTTAAACAGAGCACTTGACGTTTTCACGGTGCGGTTGAACTAAACCGTCTCCGCCGGGGGTCCGTTTTCGGTCCGTTTTCGGTCCGCCGGGGGTCCGTCTCCGCCGGGGGTCCGTTTTTAGGTACGCATATAAAAAGCGTTTCTTTCTTTCCGTGGGGCCCGCGTTTTCACAAAGCGAAGAAGGATAGAGTTTCTTTTCCGTCGCCGAGAAGCGGAGCCCTTCGAAACTGGTTGCGATCACTTCCTTTTGCTGCTAATTGAAGAAAATATAGTCGACAAAGGTTAGTCTGTTTCTGGTTGCGATCACTTCCTGGTTGCGATCCTCCGTCGCCTAGTAGTTGCGATTTTCTGATTCTTTTTACCGAGCAAAACGGCACTGGAACTTAACATTTACCATTCCGAGAAGTTTTGTATTACAATACGACAGTATTGCTGTAATGTTATGATACAACACCTGTTATATATATACATTTAGCATTACATACGTTCGTATTGCAGTTGTATCATCCTGAATATAATGCGCAAACTATCAGGTAGATGCAGATCTCCCTGTGCATGAAAAAATGTGTAGTCTTTTATTGTTTAAGTGCAGATTTCCGAGTAGTTGCGATTTTTGTCGGATTATGTGTGTTATAAAAAACCATTTTTTTATAATACGATTGTATTGCATGTAGATACGGTCGTATTCCTATTGTATTGCATATAACCCCGTAAATACAGCCGTATTGAAGTTCTATTTTCCAGAAATCAGTGCCCTTTCTGAAAAGACATCCTTTATAAAATTAGTGCTCAACATCAAACATTAGGAGAAATTGCAATGCAACTTGTACTTTTTAGAAGTAGATTTAATGTAAAATTATGTAAAATTGTGATATGATTAGCTAAAACTGCAGTGCTTTTAAAAACTCTATTTTTTTCAAAATCCCAGGCTAGATGCAAACATAATGTGCACGAAAAATTCTATAGTCGTTTGTTGTTTAAGTGCATGCTGTGATAAGAACTTAGTACTTATTTTTGTCATACATATGTATTATTATGTATTGTCGGGTTTTTTGTTGGATCTAAACTAATTTTTTTATAATAATACGATTGTATTGCATGTAAATGTGCTTGTATTCCTATTGTATTGCAGTAAATACAGCCGTCTTGTCGTTCTATTTCCAGAAATTAGTGTCATATCTGAAAATACATCCTTATTAGATCGTATTGTATTAGTCATATGTTGTGTGGTTTTTTTTGTAGTAGTCATATGTTAAAGCACAACTCTTCTATTATCTATATATAATACAAAATACAGTCATATTGTAGTAGTTATATGTTGTGTGGTTTTTTTTTATTTCTAAAATATTTCGATGTTACAATACAGTTGTATAGTATGTGGATACGACCGTATTCCAAATGTATTATATTTGTAATACAGTACAGTTCCACGCCTCTATTTATCCAAATATCTTCTGAATGATATGACAGATGACTGTATCAACAAGTTTACACTGTCGTTGTGCCGTCTCTTCTTTCAAAGAAAAACAATACCACTACTAAGATCATTAAATGAAAATACGTGGAAGGATTTGAAAGAAGCTGAGATTCTGTCGTTGTTCTCTATTCCAAGTTTAAACCAAAATATTCCCTTAGTTGTAACTTTGCTTCGATCATACTCCAAGAGGAATAGGGCATTCCTTTTAGGAAGAGTTTATAAAAAAAATTACTGTCAATGAGGTCGCGTTAATGTTGGATCTACCCAACAAAGGGCTGAAATTCAATTTTAATAGAACCCCTTTGGCCATGTACGAGCAAAAGGATTTGGCGGCGAAAATATTGCGCCTTTCAGAGGCAGAGTGGACTGAAGAGTTAGAGGGTCCAAGTGTTGAGACACTAGTGAGGTTTGTTTTATGTAAACTTTTTTTTTCACTAAAGGTTATGAAAATACCGAAATTTTTACATACGTTCGGCGGTTTGAAGGATTTCAAAAAATACAACTGGCCCGAAGCAATTCACTCATTTCTACAGTCGTAATTCCGACAGTTAAGTATAACAACAACCAATAATAAGTCAAAGGAGAGTTTGGGCTACATCGAAGGTTGCTCGATCCTATTGGTGGTGAGAAAAAAATTTAATCTAACCTCTTATTTTATCTTCTAATTGAATGGTTAAATGTGGAGTATCATATGTAACATCTCATTTCCAACTAGACCCCTAAGGATGTTTTTGGTCATGACTAGGTCATGCCAAAACCATAGGAAGCTCAAGAAGACCAAGTGAGTTTAGGCATGAAGATTGGAAATCATCATGGTCTGCAAATAGTAGAATTCTAAACAATAGTTTAGGATGACCATGGGGCTACACCTTGACCCCAGGACCCTACCACATTACCCCCAATCATTTTGGGAGGCCCATTAGAGCCACATGGACCCATTGGGGTCAATCAAAGAGACTCAGTTGACCCAAGTCAACCCTAACCCTAAATGGGTCAAACAAGCCTACTTAGGGTCAATTGACCTACCCCTAGCCAAGTGGACCCCACCAATGCCTTCCTAGACCTAAAGTGAGGTCAATAGGTCACTAAGGACACATTGGGTTCAGCCCTAGAGACCAAGTTGACCCAAGTCAACTCAGGCCCATAATCTGGTCAAAGAGCCCTTACTAAGGGTAGGTGACCTCCAGAGTGCAAGCTAACCCTACATAACCCTTCCTAGATCTCAGGGAAAGCCATGGGGTCACCAAGGGGTCAATCAAAGAGGCTAAGTTGACCAAAGTCAACCCTTACCTTAAAAAGGTCAAAGTGCCCTAACTAAGGGTCAAGTGACCACCAAGGTGCCCAACCAACCCTACCCAAGCCTTCTTAGACCTTAGGGGAGGCCAATAGGTCACCAGGGATCCATTGGGGTCAACCCAAATGGCCATGTTGACCAAGGTCAACACAAGCATACCTTGGGTCAACCTAGCCCAAATAAGCTAGCCCAAGTTCAAGCCTCCTCATGTGGTTTCTTTAGGTGATGATGTGTATGGACGGGCTGCCAATAAACCTCCAGATTGACCAAGTCAACTTGGTGACTAGGAGAGAGAGTGAGCTTCATTTCCATGGTTATGGAGGAGAGAGAAAAAATGGAAAAGGAGGAAGGAAGAGGCTCGGCCAAGGGGAGGCCAAAGGCCACCTTTAATGGCTGAATTCAACTCCCCTAGGGAAGGGGAGAAGTTTCCAGTCGTTTCCCCTGGCCATCAAGGGCCTGGTTCAGCCCCCTCTACCATGGCCGAATGTAGCCATTAATGGCCTTAATGGCCATTGAAGATCCAGCCTCTCCCCTCCCCATCAGAGGCTTTAAACATCTTTAGTGGGCCGAGAGGAAGATTTCCCAACCTTTACCTGAATAAATCGAGCCACCCCACTGTGTTATTGCAGAAACCTGATCGCCGCCACCACCGCCATGGCAACCCGAAGATCAGCTCGCCTCCAGCCCTCTCAATAGGTCCTCTTCCACACCTTCTTTCATGGGTATATCTTAGGAATCTTAGGGGCGCGCTCCAAGGTTCGGGCTCAATTGAGCCCGATCAAAGTTCAAAATTTCATGGATTTTACATGAATTTTCACCTGTCGGGATCGTCGGAAAAGGGGCTTCCGGCGGCCAAGCCGCCGCCTGACGACAGCCACCACCTCAACGGAGGTGGTGGTGGCGGTGGCCGGCCGGGGAGGTGGCTGGATGGTCGGCGGCAGCCGTTTGAAACTGGCCCAGGCGGGATAAATCTTGGCCGTCGGCTCAAGGTAGAAGATGAACGGATCCCGTCCATCTTGCGGCAAGATTCGTGCTATATCTGATTTCAAACTATAGTATAACATTTTATGATTATTTCATTATGTCATAGAATTTTGTATTTAATGGTTTTAATATTTAAAACTACCTATGCTCCTATACTGAAAAAGTCACCAACATGAAACTTGTAGCCCTAGGTGTCTACTTTATTTTAAAATTGATTTGAACCCATTTGGGTGCCTGGTTTGACCAGGGCACCCATTTTGGTGGGACCTACACCTAGGCAAACATTAAACTGAGTGCCCACACTTCATCCTTGGTCTAAATTAATTGAAATTTTGGCAGGGAGCCTACCCTAGCTATACCTAGGGTTTGTCCAAAATTCAGGATTTTTAGAGAAAATTTTTCTATAGTTTTTAGAAAAATTTAATAACCCATGAATAAATTAATTAAGTGCCCTAAACTCCTCAACATCCCCCCAAATTTTGGTGGGAGGTCCTAGAGGGCATGATAGGGCTCTGATAAAATTTTCATCTCATTTGGAGATGTTTTGGTTATGTATTGACCCAACCATAGGTTGGCCCCTTTTAGGGTTAAATAGATCAAGCATTCCCTTTGGGTTTTGAGTGGTCAAATCACCTCAACAGAGGTTGATATTTTGGCCACTGACTTGATATAGTATGACTCACCCTCCAATTGAATTTGGGGTGGTTAAGTATAGGGTAGCCCTAGAACCCTTGGGTAAGTCCCTTAATGGGGATTCTTAGGGTTTGAAGGACATATGGTCAAATGACCTTGGATAGACTTGAAACTTTGTGGAGAGGACCATATGATTAGTATATTTCTCTGGATTAAATTTTAGGGAATTTGGAAGCCTTAAACCCCCTTAAAATCCTAACCTTAGCTTAGGGCACAAACTTTGTAAGGGTAGAAACTGTCACCAAAACTCTTTGAAAAGTGATGAGATTTAGGTTGAGTAGTTTTTAGGGTTAGATCAAGCTCTGGAGATTTTATTATGAATTTAGGGTTAATAGTTTGGATACTTCATTTACAATTTGATATTTTGTATTATTTACTTAGGAATTTATTATGAAGTAACTACTTGCTGGAAATTGATGAAATTTAGAAATAGGATTATATAATATGTTTTAGAGCTCTGTGAATTTTTAGAGAATTTTTGGATTGTTATTTTAAGGGGTTGCTTCATTAAGTATGGTTTCCCATGCGAAATTAATATAATTTATTTTGGAGTCTAGTAAGCCTCTAAAATTATGATTTTTGTACAATGATCTTTCTTGAACCATATTAAGACTTTGTAATTTTTACATAATTTTCTGATGAGTAAAATTTGTACTTCCTTCTTTACATATGATTAAAGGAATTATTTTGGATAAATTAATTAGAGGTCAATTATTCTCTGAAAATTCATGAAAATTAAAATTAGTCATATATCTCTGTTATTTAGGCTCCGTTTGGGGGGACTTATTTTCACCGGTCAAGCGGTCACGACCGCATGTACCGGACCTTAATTAAGTCCCGGTTCATGCGGTCGTGACCGCTTGACCGGTGAAAATAAGTCCCCCCAAACGGAGCCTTAGTGTTCAAAATTTTTTGGTGGCCATTACTTGAGTATATCATATAGTTCATGTTCAAAATTGCCCGTGGCCTAATATTTGAGAAAATTCAATAAATATCAAATTAATTAGGAAAATTATGAATCTCTGATTTTAGACTAAATTTGTTACGATAGACCTCTGGTAAATTTCAAAGGAAGTTTGGAAGACAATCTGGAGTACCTCCTTAATACACCTCATATAGTATAGGGTGGTCTGCATATAGTAACTGCGGAAACTAAACTAAAGAGGGTAGTGAATTTTGAAGAGTTGAATCCTCAGTAGGTTGCTGGTTTGGGTAAATAAAGGAGTTCATTATTGGAAGACAGGATTTGTAGAGTGAGAGGTTGACTAGTGTTAGGTGGCGCTCGTGATCGGCAAAAGATCGTCCTTCACGTAGGGAGGAAATGTTTAATGCACTAGGGCTAGATTCAGTAAAATTAATTAAGGAATGGGAAGTCGGGTAGCAACCAATAATAGTAAGTGTCTCGCGAAAGGGAGCTTTGGACGTAATCCCATCGTAGCTCCTAGTGCCTTCGAGAGCCCTTCACGGGGTATACCTTGGGCAGTCCTGGGCTAACGTA
The DNA here is from genome assembly GCA_039583875.1 of Platanthera guangdongensis. Classification (NCBI taxonomy): domain Eukaryota; kingdom Viridiplantae; phylum Streptophyta; class Magnoliopsida; order Asparagales; family Orchidaceae; genus Platanthera; species Platanthera guangdongensis. The sequence continues at coordinate 17,777,281 of CM077162.1, forward strand.
AACTGTAGGAGTGATAAATCTTAAAGAGCAACTAGAATAATTAGGGGTTCACTTTCACACACCCCGGTGTCTCGAGAAGTTAGTTTGACTAGGATGTCCGAGCGGTAGGCTCGATGGTTGTGGAAAGGGGCAGAATGGCCCGACGAGCTTTGGCTCTGTTGATATTTGTGAGGGGCCGGATGGCCCGGCGAGCTTTGGCTCGGTTGATGTTTGTGACGGACTGGATGGTCCAGGGAGCTTTGGCTCGGTACTGATACATAAGGTTGCATGTGCATAAAAAAAGGTGGTGGGTCTTCGGTATTGGAGTGTCGATGCACCGACGCCAGTACGTTGACTCGGTAAGTGTGGCTAGTACTTCGCCAACAGAAGTCCAGCGCGCCAGCAGACAAGAGTACGCAGGAGTCCGCTTAGTGCAACAACGTTGAGGTGTACGATAGGTCTGACCGGTAGTGCTTTACTAGTTTAGAGGTGGGCGAGGCCCAACCCACCGCTTCCATCTGCCACTACGGAGGTATCCTGGGAGGTGAGGCTCCAGAAAGGGGGAACTAAAGGTCTGTGTACACAGAGTCGGGTGGGTGAGTTGCACTTGCATGATAGCATCATAACCCACTTGCATGTCATAGCATAATCATAGCATAAAACCCCTGTCACCTATTGTATAAGTGGTATGGGACGCTTGTACAATAAGCCCTGCAAAACGACCCCTTGGTCTATAAGCTTGTGTGGGCAAGTTTATAAGTTAAGGTTAAATTCTTTATATATATACTGCCGATAATAACCGACACCCCAACGTATAAATTGGTATGTGACTCTTTATACGATGGGAGCCCTGTAGAAGATCCCTTACTTATATGTTTCCGTATAAGTTAAGGTTACTTTTCATACTTTACTTTACTGGCACATGTACTATAAAATTGCTAGTATAGGTCTGCTACCATCTGTTTCTTGACTACTCTCCACCTTCAAGTCCTCCCCTTTCTTCCTCTCCGCTCAGTGCCTAGGGGCCATGGGGGAAGGGGTGGGGGATGATAGGACTTAGTCTTTTATACTAACGGTTTTCGGACCACATCATTTAGGGGATCGTGGAGCCCAGCATGGAGGAGCAGCCCCATAGGGCGACACGTTTGGAGATGGGGTAGTCTAGAACCGGAGTTCAGACGACGGGGACTGTGAGTCCCGTTCCTTAGTAGTATTTTATTTTGCTTCCGTTGGAGTGACTATGTAGTGAGGACTTGATGTATCGTGCTTAAGCCCTTATTTTCAGTACATTATATTCTGTGGACTCTCCCTTCGTGGAGATATATTTACTCTGATGTGATTGTATTTTGTGGACTTCTGGTTAGAGTTTTACCACTCCTATGCTTACTCTACTTTATTGCTTTTCTGTGATCGAATCGGTCGGCAGAATCGGCGATTTGCGGGGATGACGCTTCAGGGCGTGAAGGTGCCACCGTAAAGCGGCGGTTCTGGGTCTAAGACCTCGGTGTTCCAAAAAAAATAAAAGGGGGGGGGGTTTACAAGTGGTATTAGAGGAAACCTCAATCGAAAAGTAATAGTCCACAACCCCTGGGTCACCCCCGCGCGAGTTTAGTTTGGGGACAAACTAAGCAGCGGAAGTAGTGGTGTGCCCATATGAGAGATCACATGTAAATTGTCCACTTTTCTTAGGTATTGAATCGATTATCTGCTAATGGAGTTTATTTTGCAGCCCCCATCTCAGCCCACTCCACAAGGCAGAGCTCAGCAGACTCCGGACGTTGTACCACCTCCCCCGGTCCCCACTCCATTCCTACAGTCGGAGATGAGATAAACTCCGACAGCCATTTTGGAAGCCTTTAGGGCCCAACAGGTTCCGGCTCCGCAGCCAAACCCGGGGGACAACTGGCTAAGAATCTTCTGAGGACTTGCTCCCCCATCCTACTTGGGGACTGAGTCGGCCGTCCGGACAGAGAAGTGGCTGGATATTGTTGAGACTATATTTGCCAGCAGGACACGTGTGTGTGGGACCGCATGTTTGGGCTTTCCCCATCGCGTTCCAGGTCTGGGTGTTGACCCCGGTGGGCCCCCTTGTGTGGCGGAATATCCCCGCGGTCCTGTGGTTGGGGTTAGTCCCACATCGCCTGCAGACTTCTCCACTTTGTGTTCATGTACCCCGCCACCCTTCATCTCAACACCTGGGTTTTGAGATGAATTAATGGGTTGGCGGGTTCTAACAGATATTATGTACGAGATGCTGACCGAGATACGGTGACCTTGGGAGGAGAGGGTGCCCTTGGTGATCTCCTGCCTGGAGTCGCATGCAAAGAGATGGTGGAAGACCTCGCTAGACACGACATTTGCGGACAGGTAAGTAGTAGAGATTTCTTGGGAGGAGTTCAGGGGCGCGCTGTTGGAACACTTTGTTCCACAGTCGGCCAGGGACGAGCTGGAGGATAGGTTTTTGTAGTTGAGATAGGGGAACAAGACGGTGGTGGAGTACCGCCGAGAGTTCAACCATCTGGCCCGGTTCGCGGACTCTTATCAGTTAGACGAGGCAGGATATATCAAAAGGTTCTACAAGGGTCTGCGAGAGGAGCTGAGGGAGACTCTACTGTTTGTATCCGACGGGCCCATCTCCCGGATACTAGAGATGACAAAAAGGATAGAAGCTGATTGGCAAGCTACTCGGGGCCGGAAACAGCCAACGGAGGATCAGGGTCGAGGAGCTCGGAACGATCAGAGACGAGCCCGTATCATGGACGGGAGGAGGATCGAGGACCAGCCTCGTCAGGAGGCAAGACAGGAGACAAGGGAGCCAGTGGTGGTGGCTCCACCACCTCTTCAGACACGGGAGGGACAGAGACCCGGGGGAATGACATATCCCCGGCCGGAATGCTTCAATTGCCATCAGGTGGGGCATATCAGGAGGAACCGCCCCATTAGGGGGGCACCCCCACCAACACCACCAGCTGCCCAGCCAGCGCAATATTTCGGAGGCCGAGGTCGTGGTCGAGGACGTGGTTACCAGGGAGGGGATCGTAGACAAGAAAGGGAGCAGGTGTATGCTTTGGACCTGGCGCAGCCTCGGAACCCAGAGCAGGTCATAGCAGGAACGCCAAGATGTTTAAATTGTTTAAATAGAATTCCCTTTCTCAATTTCCCAATAAGTAGAACTGCACTAAGTAGAATAAATCGGAAACAAAACTCGTTACAAAATACTAAGATATTTAACCGTCCCAGGTATAGTCTTCATCAGCGACAAGCCCACATATACTCTGTTCGACACGGGTGCCTCGCACTCGTTTGTGTCAGAGGCCTTTCTGGAAGGGCTGGAAGGAGTGGAGCGATTCATAAGCCTGATGAGGAGGGTGCGTCTACCCGACGGATCGAAGATACTCACCTCTGCCCATTGCAACATGGAGGCGGAGATTGGAGGAAAGTCATTCAAAGTATCGGCAACGATCCTAAGGATTCCAGTCTTCGAGCTGATCCTGGGCATGACTTGGTTACACTGGAACCATGCCCAGATTGATTGTCAAGCAAAGAGGATCACCGTGAGGCACGGGGACTCTGTCATTATCATCGAAGGTATAAGACCTACCTCTCGTATACTCTTATCTTCAGTACAGGCCGTTAAGGCCCACCTACAGGGAGAGGAGGTTTATCAGATTTTATTTGAGTTGGCGGAGGCCAAGGGATCTGTGGCAGACATCCCGGTAGTGCGAGAGTTTGCTGACGTCTTTCCAGAGAAACTGCCAGGGCTACCCCCGCACCGAGAGCAGGACTTCCAGATACAGCTTGTGCCGGGGGCCAAGCCGGCGTCTAGGGCCCCTTACCGGATGGCCCCGAAAGAGTTGGCAGAGTTCCGAAGTCAGTTGCAGGAACTAGTAGAGGCAGGGTTTGTCCGGCCAAGCTCTTCGACGTGGGGAGCCCCGATGCTATTTGTCAAGAAGAAGGACGGAAGTCTCCGCTTGTGTATTGATTACCGAGCGCTGAACAGATTGACGGTCCGGAATACATACCCGCTGCCACGGATTGACGAGTTGTTCGACCAACTGGAAGGAGCGTATTTCTTCTCAAAACTTGACTTGAGGTCAGGTTATTACCAGCTACGGATTCAAGAGGAGGACATTCCAAAGACCGCCTTCAGTAGTAGGTACGGACTGTTCGAGTTTACAGTGATGCCATTCGGGCTCACTAATGCGCCGTCAGCATTTACAAGCCTCATGAACAGGGTATTCGAGGAGTTTTTGGATATATTTGTCATCGTATTTATTGACGACATCCTCATCTACTCAAGGACAGAGGAGGAGCATGCACGACACCTGACTTTGACTCTAGAGAGGCTACGGGAACACCAGCTGTACGCGAAGTTCAGCAAATGCCAGTTTTGGCTAAAGGTGGTGGCCTTCTTAGGTCATATCATCAGCGGTGCAGGGTTGGCAGTCGACCCGACCAAGATTGGGGCAGTTCAGGAATGGCCACCGTTGAAGACAGCCACAGATGTACGGAGCTTCCTGGGACTTGCCGGATATTACCGGAAATTCGTCGAAGGATTCTCCCGGATTGCACTCCCTCTTACATCACTGACAAAGAAGGAATCCCCGTTCATTTGGACGCTACAGTGCGAGGCGGCCTTTGTGGAGTTGAAAGGTCGGCTTACCTCAGCTCCCATTCTCACTCTTCTGTCGGGAAGGGAGGGATTCCAGGTGTACACAGACGCCTCCTACCAGGGGATGGGTGCCGTTCTGATGCAGAACGGGGACGTAATAGCCTACGCCTCCCGACAGCTGAAGATACATGAGAAGAACTATCCGGTGCATGATCTGGAGATGGGTGCAGTGATCTTCGCTCTGAAGATTTGGCGACACTATCTTTACGGGGTTCACTGTGACATCTTCTCCAATCACAAGAATTTGAGATATGTGGACACACAGAAGGAACTCAACATCAGGCAGAGACGTTGGGTGGAGTTCCTGTCAGATCACCAATACACCATGCACTACCATCCCGGCAAGGCAAACGTGGTGGCAGATTATTGAAGCCAAAAATGGCCTCTGTGGAGTTCGGGGTCCCTAGAAAGGGGTGACCTCACACCTACTACACTCAAGAGAACGTCACGTGCCAAAGTATTAAGAAGCTAGGAACAGACCCTCGGATCTAGCACGGAGGTCCCACCTCACACCCAAAAGGCTACCTGAGCACTTCCCCTCCCTAGCCAATGCCTGAGCTAAGGTGCCTTGGAGGAGCTCTCTCTACTCTACCAAGAAGAAGCTAAGGGAGGAGGAATCTAAAAGAAGTCCCCCCTCCAAAGGCACCCAAGGGGGTCTATTTATAGTTTTCCAAATCCCATGGGCCAAAATGACCGAAATACCCTTACGCCCAACATACCTTGAGCCAATAGAAAACCGCCACACCGGGGGGGGGGGGGGGGGGGGTAAAGGGGGAAATCCCCCCGAGGGCAAGACGGTAAAACCGCAGGGGGGGTCGGGGCGAGAACCCAGGCCAGGCTGGTCTCGCCCCCGCCTAACCGCGAGGCGGGGCGAGAACCCGGGCCAGGCCGGTCTCGCCCCCGCCTACCCGCGAGGCGGGCCGAGAACCCAGGCCAGGCCGGTCTCTCCCCCGCCTACCCGCGAGGCTGGGCGAGAACCCGGGCCAGGCCGGTCTCGCCCCCGCCTACCCGCGAGGCTGGGCGAGAACCCGGTCAAGGCCGGTCTCGCCCCCGCCTACCCGCGAGGCTGGGCGAGAACCTGGGCCAGGCCGGTCTCGCCCCCGCCTACCCGCGAGGCTGGGCGAGAACCCGGGCCATGCCGGTCTCGCCCCCGCCTACCCGCGAGGCGGGGCGAGCACCTGGGCCAGGCCGGTCTCGCCCCCGCCTAACCACGAGGCGGGGCGAGAACCCGGGCCAGGCCGGTCTTGCCCCCGCCTAACCACGAGGCGGGGCGAGAACCCGGGCCAGGCCGGTCTCGCCCCCGCCTACCCGCGAGGCTGGGCGAGAACCCGGGCCAGGCCGGTCTCGCCCCCGCCTACCCGCGAGGCGGGGCGAGCACCCGGGCCAGGCCGGTCTCGTCCCCGCCTAACCACGAGGCGGGGCGAGAACCCGGGCCAGGCCGGTCTCGCCCCCGCCTACCCGCGAGGCTGGGCAAGAGCCCGGCATCGTGCCGGTCTCTCCCTCGCCAAACCGCGTCCACCGGGCCGGGGCGGGTGCTTGCCAACTTGGCACACTCTCCCCCCCAAAGAAAAAGGGGCCACTGGGGGGAGGCAAATTTTTCCCACCTACTAGTATGTTTCCAAGCTAGAGCCAAAATTGGCCACCGAGAGTGCAAAATCTCCAAAAAGCTTAAAACTATACATGAGCGAATACGAGGTTGTACACAATCCCCGCTCTTTTCGAGGTTGACACAAGCTTGGAAAGAAATGTCCAACCCAACGTATTCGCTGAGTGCAATTTCCTTGCGAGCCTCTCCGGGGAGTCAACCTGCCATGCCAGCCATGGGAGCCTGGGTGGCGAGAGCCCCTCCGGGTAAAAAACACTTGGCCCCCCGGAGGGGTCAACCTACCATGCCAGCTATGGGAGCCTGGGTGGCGAGACCCCCTCTGGGTAAAAAACACTTGGCCCCCCGGAGGGGTCAACCTGTCATGCCAGGTATGGGAGCCTGGGTGGCGAGACCCCCTCCGGGTAAAAAACACTTGGCCTCCCGGACAACCTGCCATGCCAGCTATGGGAGCCTGGGTGGCGAGACCCCCTCTGGGTAAAAAACACTTGGCCTCCACGAGAGGTACCACCGGCACTGCCAACTAGTGAGAGCCTGACAGCGGGATCCTCATCGGAGCAAAGGGACTTTTACTCCCCCCGAGGCACATTCGACCCAACCAGCTAGTGGGAGCCTGGTTGAGGAGATCCTCTCGGGGGTGGGACTTGATCTCCCCGAGGCGCATTCGACCCAACCAGCTAGTGGGAGCCTGATTGAGGAGATCCTCTCGGGGGTGGGACTTGATCTCCCTGAGGCACATTCGACCCAACCAGCTAGTGGGAGCCTGGTTGAGGAGATCCTCTCGGGGGTGGGACTTGATCTCCCCGAGGCACATTCGGCCCAACCAGCTAGTGGGAGCCTGGTTGAGGAGATCCTCTCGGGGGTGGGACTTGATCTCCCCGAGGCACATTCGACCCAACCAGCTAGTGGGAGCCTGGTTGAGGAGATCCTCTCAGGGATGGGACTTGAGCTCCCCGAGGCACATTCGACCCAACCAGCTAGTGGGAGCCTGGTTGAGGAGATCCTCTCGGGGTGGGACTTGATCTCCCCGAGGCACATTCGACCCAACCAGCTAGTGGGAGCCTGGTTGAGGAGATCCTCTCGGGGGTGGGACTTGATCTCCCCGAGGCACATTCGACCCAACCAGCTAGTGGGAGCCTGGTTGAGGAGATCCTCTCGTGGGTGGGACTTGAGCTCCCCGAGGCACATTCGACCCAACCAGCTAGTGGGAGCTTGGTTGAGAAGATCCTCTCGGGGGTGGGACTTGATCTCCTCGAGGCACATTCGACCCAACCAGCTAGTGAGAGCCTGGTTGAGGAGATCCTCTCGGGGGTGGGAAACCTGGTGTGTCACTTGAACTCTACCAAATCCAACATCCTCAAATGGGGAAAAAAGATGGGTTACATGATCCCCCCGACTCAGTTGGTCGGGGGTAGCACTTGTTACAAGACAAGAAAAAGGAAAAAACTACCGCAAGGTGAGGCACCCTCAGGGGGCCTGGGCATGATGGCCGCCTTCCGCTTCTTTCTCCTCGGACACCTCCATCTTGCTCAAGCTCTCCATGAACTTCTCCATCTCCTCTGCCTTGGCCAACCAAGAGATCGTGTTGACGACCGTGACATAACACTGCCTTGCCATCCTGGAGTCTCCCTTGACTCTGACTGGATCCCTCCTGAGCTGAACTTGAGGCATTGGTGGAAGGAAGACGGCACACAACGGAAGGCGCTGATGAGGGGCCTTCCAAAGATGACGTTGTAGCTGCTTGGAGCGTCAACAATGACGAACCGACAGTTCCTTGAGACTCCCCCCAATTTAACTTGGAGTCTCACTCCACCTTCAACCTCCTTCCTCTCCCTTGAAAATCCGAACAGGGGTCCGTCCGAGGCCAACACCCTCCTTGACTCTACCTTCATCTCGTCAAGCGCCTTCTTGAAAATGACGTTGACGGAGCTCCCGTTGTCAACCAAGATCCGGGAGACGGAGTAGCCCTCGATGGCCGTCTGGATGACCAACGCATCGCAAAATGGATCCTCATGATCCGGCAGGTCCTTCACCGAGAAGGTGATCTTCTCCTCCTAGGGCGGGGTCTGGGATGTGGAGGCGACGCTCCACCGGTACATCACATGGAGGCTTGCCTTCCGAGTGGCCTCGATCCCCACTCCACCATGGATCATCGCTATACCACCTCGGGGTCCGACATCGACCCGGTACTCACACACATCATCCCCCCTTCTCTGGGTAGAACTTCCTTTACCCGCACCGGCGGCTGCGGCTGGGCAGGACCTCTTGCCCCCTCACTTCCAGGAACTCGGGGCAGGTAGCCGTGGCGTGCCCCTCCACCTGGTGGAAGTCACAGTACGGTAGCGCTCCTCCCCTTCTTCGGCGGGCTGGGCGTTCTCTCCTGTTACCTCTTCCTCTTCCTATCGCTAAGGCCTGCTGCGGCGGGGGTAGGAGCTGTCTTGGGGCTTGCCTCTTGAAATTATACTTCCCTTGGCCTCCCTGAAAATTCCCCCCTCCTTGGATGAGGGCTCTTCCTGGACGTTGGGCAGGTCCTCCCTGCTGCCTCCAGCCTGGCTCCGGACCCTCCTGAGCTCTCCGCTCCTCTCTCCTTCTTCCTTCCTGATGTCTCGAGCCACCTTGCTCCTTTGGCTCCGTCTCTGTTAGATCTGCCAACTTCTTGACAAATGCCGGGTTGGCTGCCTCCATGGCTATCTCCTCAGCCGCCCTTTCCATTAGCTCCTCGAAGGAAAGGGGGGCCTTCCGGGTCAAGCTCATCTTGAAGAAGCCCTCCTTCAGCACAATGGTGAAGGCCATCTGGAGAGCGTACCCTGACATCTCCTGAACCTCCAGGATCTCCTCCTGGAACCTGTCAACGTAATGCTCCAGCGACTCCTCGGCCCCTTGCCTTATCAGGAAAATGGACTCGGGACTTCTCTTCCTCTTCTTGGAGGTGGAGAAGCGAAGCTGAAAGCTCCGACTCAAGTCCTCGAACCCATAGATCGACCTTGGAGGGAGTTGATGAAACCAGTCCCTTGTCTTCTCCTTTAACGTGATCGCAAAGTGGCGACACTTGAAGGCGTCCGTCATCGGCCTGATGGAGACGACATCCTCGAACCACTGTAGATGCTGAACGGGGTCATCCTTCTCGGTATAGTAAGCCATGTCTGGCTCTCTGAACCCTTCGGGAACGGGAGCTGAGATGATCAGCTCGCTGAAGGGTGACCCCCTAAGGGGTGGTAACGCCACTTCCACTCGCGCGACCTGCTCGCCTGGGAGGTTGGCACTCGCCGGGCTGGAGAACAGCTCCCGGCCGGTGAGGTCTCGCTCGACCCCATCTCCCATCCTCTCCTTCCCTGGCCTTCTTCCTGGTGCACTTCCTTCTCCCCCTGCTGGGGTCATCTCGCCTAGACCCCTGGGAATCGACTCGTCGAGGGGAGGAGCTAGCTCCTGGGGGGTCGGAGTGGAGCTGCCACCCTGAGGAGCAATGCTTCGCAGCATCTCCATGATGCCCTGGATGGAGGCCATGAACTCTTGCCTCCCAACAAAAGGTCCTGGGCTGGGGAGCTCGCCGAGATCATCACTACCTCCTCGACCTCCTATCATGACACTCTCCCGAGATCTTCTGTGCTGGTCACTCTCCACGCTCACCGCACCAAAGTGTTGAAGCCAAAAATGGCCTCTGTGGAGTTCGGGGTCCCTAGAAAGGGGTGACCTCACACCTACTACACTCAAGAGAACGTCACGTGCCAAAGGATTAAGAAGCTAGGAACAGACCCTCGGTTCTAGCACGGAGGTCCCACCTCACACACGGAAGACTACCTGAGCACTTCCCCTCCCTAGCCAATGCCTGAGCTAAGGTGCCTTGGAGGAGCTCTCTCTACTCTACCAAGAAGAAGCTAAGGGAGGAGGAAGCTAAAAGAAGTCCCCCCTCCAAAGGCACCCAAGGGGGTCTATTTATAGTTTTCCAAATCCCATGGGCCAAAATGACCGAAATACCCTTACGCCCAACATACCTTGGGCCAATAGAAAACCACCACGCCGGGGGGTAAATGGGGAAATCCCCCCGAGGGCAAGACGGTAAAACCGCAGGGGGGGGGGGGTTGGGGAGAGAACCCGGGCCAGGCCGGTCTCGCCCCCGCCTAACCGCGAGGCGGGGCGAGAACCCGGGCCAGGCCGGTCTCGCCCCCGCCTACCCGCGAGGCGGGGCGAGAACCCGGGCTAGGCCGGTCTCGCCCCCGCCTACCTGCGAGGCTGGGCGAGAACCCGGGCCAGGCCGGTCTCGCCCTCGCCTACCCGCGAGGCTGGGCGAGAACCCGGGCCAGGCCGGTCTCGCCCCCGCCTACCCGCGAGGCTGGGCGAGAACCCGGGCCAGGCCGGTCTCGCCCCCGCCTACCCGCGAGGCTGGGCGAGAACCCGGGCCATGCCGGTCTCACCCCCGCCTACCCGCGAGGCGGGGTGAGCACCCGAGCCAAACCGGTCTCGCCCCCGCCTAACCACGAGGCGGGGCGAGAACCCGGGCCAGGCCGGTCTCGCCCCCGCCTAACCACGAGGCGGGCCGAGAACCCGGGCCAGGCCGGTCTCGCCCCCGCCTACCCGCGAGGCTGGGCGAGAACCCGAGCCAGGCCGTTCTCGCCCCCGCCTACCCGCGAGGCGGGGCGAGCACCCGGGCCAGGCCGGTCTCGCCCCCGCCTAACCACGAGGCGGGGCGAGAACCCGGGCCAGGCCGGTCTCCACCCCGCCTACCCGCGAGGCTGGGCAAGAGCCCGACCCCGTGCCGGTCTCACCCTCGCCAAACCACGTCCACCGGGCCGGGGCGGGTGCCTGCCAACTTGGCGCACTCCCCCCCAAAGAAAAAGGGGCCACTGGGAGGAGGCAAATTTTTCCTCCCCCTACTAGTATGTTTCCAAGCCAGAGCCAAAATTGGCCACCGAGAGTGCAAAATCTCCAAAAAGCTTAAAACTATACAGGGGCGAATACGGGGTTGTACACAGATGCTCTGAGCCGGAGAGGAGGCACCTCAGGGAAGGGACCACAGCTGATGTCCATGGAGCTAGTCCGATCTTTCAGAGATATGCAGATATCCCTAGTATCCGAGAATGATCCAAAGCTGTACATGGAGTATCTAGCATCGATGTTTGACATAGATGATATTCGAGACCGCATCCGGGACGGACAGAAGATAGATGCATGGGCAGAGCCGATATTCCAAGCCTTGAAGGAGGGTTCGACCGGAGATTATTCACTGAGGGATGGATTGTTATGTTTTAGAGGCAGGGTCTACATACCCGCAGGAGGTCAGATTCGGGAGGATATCATGGCAGAAGCACATGTAGCAGATATTCTATACACCCGGGGATCACCAAGATGACGACAGACTTGAAGAAGACGATGTTATGGCCGGGGATGAAGAAAGACATTACATACTTCGTGACACATTGTGAGGCTTGCCAACTAGTGAAGGCGTAGTGCACAAACCCCGCGGGATTGCTACAACCACTTCCGGTGCCAGAGTGGAAATTTGAGGACATTGCGATGGATTTCATTCATGGCCTTCCCCGATCACGGACGGGAAATGATTCGATTTGGGTCATCGTCGACCGGCTGATGAAGGTGACCAGATTCATTCCAATCAAGAAAGATGACTCGGTTGGGGTACTGGTGCGGAGATTCGTAGAGCAGTTCATTCGTTACCACGGGGTGCCCAGGACGATCGTATCAGATCGGGATGGCCGGTTCACATCCAGGGAGTGGAGATCAGTGCAGGCTTACTTAGGCTCGCGGCTGACCTTCAACACAACATTTCATCCCCAGACGGACGGGTAGAGAGAGCGTACCAACCGGACATTGGAGGACCTCCTAAGGCTATGCATCCTGGATCGAAACGAACCTTGGGAGAAGCTTTTACCACTGGTCGAGTTCTCCTATAACAACAGCCACCAGTCCAGCATAGGGATAACTCCTTATGAAGCCTTGTACGGAAGGAGATACAGGACTCCACTTTCATGGGTTCAGGACGAGGATCTGAAGGCGTTGGGGTCGGATTTTGTCGAAGACACCGAAGCTCAGGTGCGACTGATACGGGACAGGATGGAAGCACAGAGCTGACAGACTAAGTACTACGACGCCCGACACCATCAGGTAGAGTTTCAGGTGCGAGATCGGGTTTTCTTGAAGATTCAGCCCATGCACGGAGTTTCACGAGTGCGTGGTCGGAAGAAGAAGCTCAGCCCTAGGTATATGGGCCCTTACAGGATTCTGGAGCGGATCGGGCCCCTAGCTTATAGGCTGGTGTTGCCACCGGAGCCGACGGGTTTACACGACGTGTTCCATATTTCTTCACTTAGGAGGGCTCTACTATGCCCGGAGCAGCAGATTTTGGCCACAGATGGACCGGTAGCTTCAGACCGGTCAGTTCACTTGGAGCCGGTTCGGATCGATGATCAAGGAGTACGAATCTTGCGTCGTAAAAAGGTCGTTAGTCAAAGTCCTGTGGAGAAACCACGGCCAGGAGGAGCATACCTGGGAACCGCAGGACCTGATGAGACAAAAGTATCCAGAGCTGTTCAGTCAGGTATACCTCACAACCTCTCAAGATGTTCAATTTACTTTCCTGTTTTACACTAATAGGGCTGCTCTAGGAAGAGTAGAGACTAATCTTTTATTTATTGAGATCTTGACTTTGTCAGGCCATGGGCCACGTGGCAAGCCTGACAGCTACGCGCGACAGTGTATTGTGCGACGCCAGATTCTGTCCATTGTATTTGCTCTTGAATTGGATCTCCAATTTCAATTCCATTCCATTCCATCTTCATTATTACATTCCATTCCATCTTCATTGATGTTGGATCTCCAATTTCAATTTAGATAACCAAATTCGGTCAATCACTGTTTGATTGTAAATTTCTTATTTGTAAAGTCTATGTACTTGTCAATCAATTTTTCTTTACTTTTAAACCCTTTCTATTTGTCTTATCGCTTTGGAAGCACACATTGCAGCATTCTAAAACATCTTTAGATTATTACCTCAATTCATATAAAGCTTCAGTATAGTATTAATGATATTCAAAAATACGCAAACACGAATATTTATCCCAAATTGACTCAAACTGCACATATAACATTGTGGGTAGCAAGAAAAATAAAACAGAGGATAAGAGAAACATGAATACCAACCCACTGAATTTATAGTCAGACTACTTTGAGATGAATTGATGATTCAGTATTTGATTGATCAATTGACAGCATGGAGATTTCTGCAATAAATTCATAACATCAAAATCAGATTAGCAAAATGAGACAAAAGCTACAAAAGCAAACAAATAAATTCATAACATCAAAACCAGAGTAGGATAGAGAGAGAGAGATACCATCTCAAACTGCTTCAAATTAAGAAATATAATTCAGCAATTATGTCACTTCAAACAAATCAATATCTACCGCTAATTGAGTTGTTAATCAGTACGAAGCGAACTATACAGTTCTCAATAATAGTATAGGTTATGTGCATATTATAGGCAAAAGGAGACAAAATCTACAAACGTAAACAAATAAATTCATGACATCAAAAACAGATTAGGATAGAGAGAGATATACCATCTCAAACTGCTTCAATTGAGACTAAGAACGGTAATAAACGCAAACAATTTCTTCGCTGAAGCACGGGTGGAAGCAACTGCTCTTCAAAGGGAGAACTGAATATAAAGCACCGGTGGCAGCTGAAGCAAGGTAGAAATAAACGAAAAAGCGAAAAAATGCACAGATGAGAAAACTGCAAGGTGCGTAACAGAGCTTTGGAGGAGGAAGCCGCATCAGAAAATTATTTTTAGGGAACTTACCGACACGGTGCGGAACAAAGAGGTACGTCGGTTGAAGACGCCGGACCTTAGAAGGCCGAGTCACAGAAGAGAGAGCAGCGGAGGAGGAAGCCTCAGCCGACGGATATAACGACGGCGAGTCGATGATCAGAGACCGGCGACGACACTTCTCCCAGAGATCGTCTCCGGCGATGGGGCAACGACAGAGATGAGATGGCTCTCGGCGCGCGAAGAGGAGGAACTGCGGGCTTTTGTTGCGATCGTGAATAGGGTTAGGGAAGATGGCCAGGGCTTTAAAATAAGCGCGCCGGCGAGTCGATGATTGGAGACCGACGACGACACTTCTCCCAGAGATCTTCTCCGGCGATGGGGCAACGACGGAGATGAGATGGCGCTCGGTGCGCGAAGAGGAGCAACTGCGGGCTTTTGTTGCGATCGCGAATAAGGTTAGGGAAGATGGCCGAGTCTTTAAAATAAGCGAGGATTCGTGGCGTTGTCCCCTTAAGCGGCGAAAATATGAGCTGCTCTGTCGATTGCACAAAAAGTATCACGAAGCGGAACCGGCGGAGGGGCAGATTCGACAAAATATCGCCGTGACTGACGACATGGAAGAGCGGTGAAGGGTTGGACGGGGCAGGCGGCGCATGGAGCAGGTAGCGGCGGGGGTTTTTGCGGGAATTGACTTCCGTGACGGAGAGAAGAGGAACACGCTTATTAACATTAATTGTATTGCCTCGTGCAGGATTCAATATCCATAATTATGCACACAAATTAACATTAATTAGTTGCTCTAATTAATTATACTAAAGATAGCTGCTGCAAAGTCATTTGGTCCTATGTCCTCTACGGCTAATTAATTAATTTATTACTTCATGGAGGAATCAATATCCATAAATCATTATGACAAATCTTATACAACATCAATTCCAAAGGGCTCAAGAACATTATCTGATGAAACATCAATGGGAACAACAAATTCAGCAAGAGTGGAAATCTCAAAGCTGCAATTACACATGAAGCAAACCTATTTGGAAGATTCAGATTCTGAGATCAGCTGTGAAATGAAGGCGGGGAGAGGGTTTTTCCGTCCAAATGGAAGCTTCAGATTTTGAGATAGCTGTGAAATGAAGCGGAATTGCTGAATATTAAAGAAATAGGCGGATCAGTTTCAAAGCTTTACCCCACGACATTGAAGAGACAACTTTTGTCTGACGGTATAACTCTCCTCACCACAATGTCGTCCATGTCCACCTGAGAAGGAAAACACAGTTGCAACTTTTCAGGATCCAAAAGTGCTGAACAGAGTCCAGGATCAACAATTTGGAGGAAAATTAAACCAATCCACTGCTGGGAATCAACAAAAAAATTCAAGGCGGAGGAGCCAATGCCGAAACATTGCGAAGAAATATAAAATTCACACAGTTAAAATAAAGAACCTGAACTTGATGAGTTTAGTTGGGTTCAATCCTCTATGCAAGACGCCTTCAATTTGCTCACCCTCAAAATCTGAAATGTAAAAATTGACATTCAAAAGTTTGAGTTCTATCAAAACTAAAGCAAATGAACGGAGTTTAGCAGAAATCACACTTTTGTAGGTAAATATTTGTATGAGTTTCCAATCATAAGGAGAAGTAGAAGAAAATAAAATAAGTTTCCACACCCTAGTGATGAAAGCGGTGTTTCCCTCAGATCTTCGGCCCAGAATCTTGTTAGGTAGTACATTTCCATTGCAGTTTCAATTGCAGCAACAATTCTCTAATGAATTGGGGCACCCCGAATTTATGTAAATCAAATCTTAATAGCTAGCATATACTGAAAATAAAAAGAACTAATAGAGATTAAGGGACGTTTTGGATCAGAAGAAATGTAATAACTAATAAAAGCATTGCACAATTGAGATATCATGAGAGAACACAAAATACTTAGCATCAGTAAAAATGAAGCAACATTGATGAAGACAGCAGCACAACGTCACTTGGTCCTTGCAGCTATCAGACAAAATTGAAACTCCAAAATTAGTTCCCGTTCCACATATTAACTCATAAACAAAAAATTTGAATCTTTCATCTCCAACAATAGTGAAATTTCATTTTTGTGTATCTGTGCAAAATTAAACATTGCAGTAAACTTTTTCATAATTTTGTTTTCCAACTTCAATCAAATCGCACAGCATATTAACATTACGCCATATCTGGAGCAAAACTACAGAATAAATAAACTACATAACATGATGCACAAACATCCTGATACCTGATGTTTGAGAAAAATTACAGTTTACCAAATCTTACAGATTTTATCCCAAATT